>JABUQX010123413.1:37500-42382 GCA_015478945.1 Trachelipus rathkii
GAGCAGCTGGAACAAGTGTCTGAGTTTAAATATTTAGGGTATATGTTGGATGAGAAGAGAACAGATGATGCAGAGTGTAGTAGGAAAGTTGTGAATGGCAGGAAGGTGGCTGGTGCAATTAAATCGTTGGTGAATGTAAAGGGACTAAGTCTTGAGTGTGCTAAGGTCTTACATGAGGGTATGTTGTTACCTGTGTTATTGTATGGTAGTGAGACTATGGTCTGGAATAAGAAGAATGGATTAAGGTACAATGTGTTGAGATGGAAAATCTTAGGAATGTGCCTGTTAGGTGTGAGGAAAATTGATAAAATGAGGAATGAACGTATTAGAGTGGTGTGGTGTGAAGAAAGGGGTAAATGAGAGAATAAATGAAAGTATGTTGAGATGGTTTGGTCATATGGAAAGGATGAATGATAGTCGGTTGGTTAAGCGGATGTATAGTGGTGAGTGTGTTGGGAACCGACCGGCTGGGAGACCGAAGAGAAAGTGGATTGAGTCGGTGAACTGAATGTCTGAAGGAGAGAAATGAGTTTGGCCAGAGGCAGCATAAGGGGTGCCTGGATTTTGCAGGAGTTTTGTATGGGGGCATGGTTGTGGCCCACCTGGGCCCAAGGGGATGAACCCTTACATTGACGATTTACCATAGTGAGGGGTCACGTCGCGGTCCCATGATGCTCTAGTGGATTTTCTGTCTGTGACGAGCTCTCACTAATTAATGGTACAGGGGGGCGGTAAGGCTGGGCTAAGCTTTCTTTTCGACGTTTGTCATGTTCTCCTACTGCTTTTCTTTTCCGATGCTTGTACAGCACCTTACCCCCAATCTTGGGGCAAAGAGGAAGGTGAAGAAAGAAAGAAAGAAAGAAAGAAATATATATATATATATATATATATATATATATATATATATATATATATATTTTATAAATTTAATGTAAGTTAGCCTATTTTTTGTTAGTGAGGTAGGTAAAAAAAAACAAATAGAGTTTTCAAGAATTTCCAAATTTAAATACCTAGGGTATTTCATCTTATTTTAGTCAAATAAATTGTTATTAATTAACCAATTTATTCCTTAACCTAATCATTTCTTAACCTAATGTCTTAAACCTATTAATTTTTCCTTAAATTTACTTAAGCTAAACATGGTTGGGTTTAACCCATAAATGTTCCAGTTCTGGGATTTTGTATATGCCCCTCTCATTAATGAGTATTGGATCATTAATTGTTTGTATAACATCCTCTACTGGATAGTTGTGGACATCTTCAATTTTAGGCCACTTCCAGTGCCCCCCAGACATCTGCATGCATTTCACTGAAATTGGTCTTTTTATTTACACTCATAACCAAACCTGGAAACTTCTCTCCTTCATATACAACTATTACATATGTAATATTTTCTTTAAATTCCATCCTTGGCCTTTTAGCTGCTTTACCTTCATTAAAACTTATAACATCAAACCCTTCTACTATATCCGATATCAATGTCTCGCTACCACTCAAATCTTCAACTATTAATCTTTTTTTAGGTGCAGATTTCTGGCTTTTTAACACATTTATCCCTGAGGTCTCTTCCTTCCTTTTTGTCTTTTTGTTCTTTAAGCCTACTAAAAAGAGAGTCCTCCGTTAATATTTCTCCTGCTTTTCTTGTTACCCTTTTCCTTTTTCCAACTTCACTGTTAACATTTTCATCATTTTTCAGTTAAAAATATATTAATATATTAACAGATTTTGATAAAGATTTTATTCATTAATTGATTGGAGATTTGTCATAATAATCTCACAAAATTGTTTTGAAATGCCATCATACGTAAAAGATTTTTTATTATTAATGATATTACAAAATTTATAATAGAGTGTAAAATATGCCACAAAAAAATAAATAGTGAGTACACAAAAACATTTAATACAACCCCCTTTATAAGCATATGGAAAATCATAACAAAGAAGATATCTGAAAATCAAAGTTTGGATAGTAAAGGGAGAGTGCCTGTATTTTTCTAGACAGGGGACACCCCAAAATAGTGAAAGATCCAAGCCGTGAAACAAGTGAGTCTTGAGGAAAATTTCTCCCCCCCAAAAAAAAAAAGATTTGGCAAATCAATGATCCCAAATCACAGGCATTTCTTCAGAAGATAATAAATTTTATTACAATGAGTAACTAGCCATTCACAATCACTGAAGAGCTGGGATTCATAAAACTTATTGCCCATCTTCAACTAAAATATCTTATGAGAGATGTTACCAACTTCATAAGTAAATTGAGATCAGCAGTATTCAAGGTTATTTAAGGCCGATCAGATATCATTTATTACAGATATATGGACAGCTAAATATTCAAATGAGTCATTTATTTCTTTAACTGCTCACCAGCAAGTTTGGAAAAATGGACTGTGTACTCCATTGCAATATAGACCTATATATATAAATATTATTATCCTATATTTTGAGGTATTTGAGTAAACTTTATTCAAAAAATACTGGTAGGAATGTAATAGAATATTAACATTAAGAACATTAGAAATAGAGACAGTAAGAAGCCAAATGGGCCTAATAGAACCAATCACCAAACATGCTAATGAAAATCGACAATGAATGGGGATTGGCTCGAGTTTGTGAACCAAGAAAAAGATTTGTGTGAACACAAGCAGCCAATCAGTGCCTGGATGCAAAGAACAAAACCAATAAGATGCTAGGTACAACAAATCGCAATGTCATTTACAAAAGCAAGGAAGTTAAGTAAACTGCACAACAGCTATGTTAGGCCAGTACTAGAGTACTATTGTGCACGAGCCCAGCCCCTCCTTCAAGGAAAGACATTAGAATATTAGAAATAAAAAGACAGTAAGAAGCCACATTTACCTATAAAGACTGTCCCAGTCAAATAATAGAACTAATCACCAAACATGTTCATACATATCCACAAAGGGTAGGGCTTGTCAATAACTTACATAGTATACACAAAGTCTAAAGCATGCTCATGCAAATGAGCATGTGTATGAATGCTACACAAGGCTACTATATTTTGTTAAAAGATGGATTATGTAAAATAAATCCCTTCCAACAAATTTTTTCACAGTAGATTAGTAATTCTGGTTCCAGCCGGAGCTGGAACCGAAACCGTAAAAAAAAAAATTAAATTCCTGCCATACAAGAATTCTGGTAGAGCTCTAGTTTACATTCCCACCTACACTAAAAATACGCTTGCTCTCGACTGATGAGGGAGGGGCTGATAAATATTTGCTTGCAAGCATTGATAATAATGGAAACCTTGGCCCTTTTTCCTGCCACCACATGAAAGGATTCTCTTCTATAGGCAGCATCTCCACATGTTTTCGTAAGGCCTCATCTCTCTTTCTGAATTGCAAATTTGAATTTATCTTTGCTCATGATGACTGTCTCTTCAGTTTTATAGATGAGGTTCCTTGGTGTAATTCTGAAAGTGAATGATATGTCAATGCAATTTCGGCCATGAACTTATCAAGTCTTAACATATCCTAATTCTCTTCTTCTTCAGTAGGTTTATTTGCTGGAAAGCCACTATCGTCACTATCAGTGCTGTTGCCAGGTTGATAAGGCGGCTTCCACTTCTGTGAATCTTTTTTTTTGGTATGCGAGCAAGCTCCTCGGTTATGCTATTTAAATGCATTTTAGAAGTGGTTCCGTCAGAATGCTATTCTTTTGGGGTTTCAAAGCTAGCTTAGGAATTCCTTAATAGGACCTTTTATATATAGGAAACTAGCTTTGTGTGAATCTAAAAAGTTCTCATAATTCTTCACCCAAAAAGTAAAGTAGGCCATATTAACCAGAAATGTTACAAATACCAGAAAAATGACTGATACCCCGATACCGATATATCCTTACATCCCTAATATATATATATATTAGAAAAGAATCTAACATCCACCCAGCAATTTTCTTATAAAAAAATGAGACTCCCTCTCAATAAACAGCCACCACCCGAGGTTTGACGCTGTACACACTTATGACATTCCCACCGCCATCCCAGCAGTATCACTTCCAAAGGCTGTATAAATTAAATGCACTGAAAACCCTAACTGGAACAAACCTTGAGTACATAAAAAGAAACCCTCACAATGTAATTACATAAAAACTGATACATAGGCCTCCTCTAGTTATCCCTTATCTGCCGATGTCACAATATTACAATTGAATATTCCAAACTAGGAAACCATGCAAATAAAGCTCTCAGGATAATAACAGGCTGCTTTCCCACCATCATCATCAACTAACTGAAACAAAAAGTCTCCTTTAAATGTATCTAACAATATATTAGAACAGGTTGCCAGGATCAGTTCCATTTCCGACTCACTCCACTCTTAAAATTTCCAACTCCGACCTCTTGAAAATTACCGACTCCGACTCCACACTTTTGAAAATTACCGACTGATTCCAAACAACTCTTCAAAATTACCGACTCAGTTACACTTTTCCAGGTACCGACTCGACTCCAGAACTCTTTAAAACTACCGGACTCCTGACTCTGAAGCTCCACAGCCTGATGTTAAAGGAGCTGTCAATTTCACAGTATATCCTCTCCAATGAATGACCCCTGCATTGAACATTACAATACTTTGTTTCCCCCACCAGAGGAAAAAAAAATCACACCAGCATTATACTATTTGCAATATATATATATATATATATATATATATATATATATATATATATATATACATACATATCTCTATATATATATAACATATATATATATATATATAATATATATATATAATAATAATATATATATATAATAATATATATATATATATATATATATATATATATATATATATATATATAATATATATATATATATAAATATATATATATATATATATATATATATATATATAAAGGCTTATAC
>JABUQX010123414.1:12500-15000 GCA_015478945.1 Trachelipus rathkii
GCAGAACGCAACAATTGCCTCTTTCTCTGGAATGCTCGATTTGGTAGTCTGATAATTGTCTTTATTTATTGTTTCCCAACTGGTCTGAAATCGTTTAAACAGCTGTGTCTCTGGTCCAGCAGGTGCTCCAAGGCACTTGTCAAATATATCAGAAATTATTATTTCATAAATATGATGTCGACAGGCCAGTTGAAGCAGTGATCGCCCAAGCTTGGATTCTATTATAGTGCAGGCTCCTTGCTTATTACCAGTATTGCTGGCAGTGGTGTCAAAACACATGGCCTGTATATTATTTTCCAAGTTCCAATCTTCCAAACATTCAATTACAGCATTCGCAATATCAATGCCCTTTCCTGAACAAAGTTTTGGGACTGCTAAGAGTTTTGAATTACCTTCTGCTGATACTAGTATAGGTAACCTCTCTGTATTTGTGAAACCAGTGATATCTGGTAGAATTTTACCATCCCAATGTACTGTCAATGGTACATCTGTTGCAAAACTCTGTTTTATATCCTCATCTATTTTTTACGTAGAGCGCTTCTTTCTCTCTGCATTGTGCTTCTACTCAAAACAACGTCATCAACATCGACTACAAGGGCATTAACAGTTGATGCCAACACCATAAAAGCACTGCGATCACTTATTTTTGTCCTGTCCAGTGTCATTGCCACATCAGGTGTCACAATACGCTTTTCCTTGCACTGTCCACTCGATGAAGGTTTGGTTTTGGGTTCATCACTGTCGTGTGAATCAGTATTAAAGTTTGAAGTATCGCTAGTAGAACTTGAGCTAAATTCTACAACTATAAACATTTTCTTCTTCTTTATCTCTTCACGTTTTGTTTGCGCTTCCAATCTCTCCTCTCTTTTTCGTTTTCTAGCTTCTCTAGCAAGAGTTTTTCTATCAATTGTGCCTATGTAGCCACGTTTACCTTTTTCTCTTTGAGCTGCAAGAAATATTTTATCTTCCTCAACCGTCATTACTTGTTGTGCATCATTGTGAGCAATATCAAAAAGGTCGTTTAAACTCTGTTTAAACGTATTTTCACTTTTTGTTTGAGATGCATAATAGTAGGGGAATTTATATTGAAGGTGTGGCTTGAACTTTGCCGATGTTTTTTAACTAGTGCCGAAGTTTGTTTGTCACGGTTTAGATCATCTTTATGTTGTTGAAATCTGATAGTAAAATTGTTAGTTTCTCCTATGTATTTGTTGTTGCAGATATTACAATTTATTCTGTAGATTCCTGAATCTTTGTTCTGACTAATATTATTAGGTTTCAATGCATTTTTCAATGTAGTACTATTAGTTTTTACAGTATTTATATGTTCCGGTATATATTCTTTGATGATACTTTTCTGTAAATTTGGTACTGGTAATACGTTTGAGTAGTTAACATTATTTGTATCTATTTTTAAATATTTGTTCTTTGCTTTATACAAAGGGGCGAAATAAATATAGACGAAATTACAAATAAATATCTAAAAATGTCTACAACACTCAACAAAATACTAAAGAAAGTTTAAAAATTGAATAAAAGGGAACATAGCGTCATCGATAAATAGAAACACCAAGTTGCCAGAAATCCATCGGAGTTAAAGTCATTTCATCATTTAAAAATATTTTTCAGTCCTGAAGAAGTATGTCGATCATTGACTACGAAAGCTAGACTTAATTAGTGTTAATGTTTTTAAACCTGCATATAAATGTGAATCTTATACAATGATTTCTTTGTAAATAAATTTTTTTAGAAAATTGAAAATATAACTACCTCAAGGGATAATATTAATCTGTAACTATTGAACTACGAGCATTAGTAGTCTGTGAATATCTATACAAAATGAATCCCAACTTACAACAAGAGGTATCAAACTTTTTAAGCCAACATTATTAATATATATATATATATATATTATATATATATATATAATAATTATATATATATAATATATATATAAATACATATAAATAATGTATATATATATATATATATATATATATATATATATATATTATATATATATATATATATATATATAATATATAATATATATTATATATAATATATATATATATATATATATATATATATATTGATTTGCCTACTCAAGAAATTTGACCACGAGCCGCCACTGCCGGTCCGTCAACTTCACCATCGTCACTCGAATTATTTTATCAGGAACATGACGATACCTCTTCTTCATTTGATGAAAATCAGCAGACTTTCTACCAACTTCATCTTAAACAACACAAACTGAAACCGCTACAAAGTGAGGAAGAAAGGACATCATTACTCCAAGATTAGTAGCAGCCTTAGATGCCAGTTAAGCGTAAGAGGCTCCGTTTATATTCTTCAAGCTACAGTGGGAGGCACTTGGACTTAGAATCTATGTTTATCCAATCAACAAGTTTTCCATTTAACAAATTCGAACTCGGACAAGGAAAGAACGAGCAGAAGCTATAAAGGCAGATTTTCAAAGAAGTGTACCGGAAGTCGTGAC
>JABUQX010123415.1:0-42755 GCA_015478945.1 Trachelipus rathkii
TATATTATATATATATAGTATATATATACGTACTTACTATATATAGATGAGAGAGAGAGAGAGAGAGAGAGAGATCCTCCCCGAAGACATTCCATTCCCAAGTCTCGATGATGTATGAGCGTGGTCGAAGCAGATTCAGGAATTCTTCTCGAGGCACATCATATTGACAATATTAAAAAAGAAAAACACGGAACGTCCGTGCAAATCAAGTTCAATATAGAGAGAAGCACAAACATTTTTGACTTTTTTACAAGGGAAAATGAAATTTTTGTTAAATTCTAGGAAACAACTCTGTAAGAAATTATTTTTAATGGATTAAAATTATTTTAAGCATTACAAAAATATAATAAAAGTAATTACTCTTTGTCCGCGGCATGCCACTGCCTATCTTGCCGCCAGAGGCCACGATTCCCTATACTAATAAATACTAATTATATATATATAATATATATGTTATTATGTATATATATATTATATTATCTATATATACCTATATATATATTATATATATGATTATATTTTATATCTAATATATATTATATATATTATATTATATATATTACTATATACTATATTTATATATGTGGCTTAAATTTTACATTTCGGCAGCACAAAAATAAAAACTATAGTCCAGTCGATATTTTATGGGTTTAACAATACATTGATATTGTAATATTAAAATCGATTAGTTGAGAACGATATATTTGTATTAGATCGTGATTAAAATTACAAAAACCAAGTTAGAGCCAATTTTGGTGCATTTTTATGCAATAAGATCTAGTTTGCGTTTATTGCTACTTTAGTGCCAAAATTTTATTAAACGTGTATTTATTCATTTATTTTCATTGCTAATTTATTGCAAAATTGTTGCTAATTTTTTGAATTATTATTTGTTGACTTTTCATTGCCTTTTGCAAAGGATAAAATCATTTTCTTTCAATTATGAAAAAGGAACAAATTGAGGAACTTTGAGTTGGCAACACTGTTAACAAACATCGGATTCAGTATTGGTTCAAACTTTTTATTCGTCGGTTATGTGAAGTGGGTTCAGAAGCTAAGTTAGAAATGAATTTTGATGATTTGTTTCATCATATGCCAAACGATTGGAGTGCTCAGGTTTGTTTTAGCTTGTTATTGTGTAACATGTAACAGTTAGCACAAGGATCACATGTACGTGGATTTTAGTCCAAAAAGAGTTGTAGACTGGTTTAACTTTTTCCGTGATTTATATGATATATATAATATATATATATATACATGTATGTTAAGTATATATATATAATATATATATAATATATATATATATATATATATATACCAGTAAAATACAATATATATATATGGGATAATATATTTTTACATTAGATATATAACAAACTCTTTTGGCAGCTACTAAAAAGTCTATCAGTAAAAGTTAAGGCTAGTTTATAGCCGGCATTTACTGGGACACAGTGAGTCAACGAGCCCCCTAAATGAGTATTTACCCTTTTTACCGGGGCTCGCAGCCCGATGTGGGACGAAGTGGATCTAGGGGACGTTCATACCCCGGAGGGAGGCATTGGCATTATGGTCCGGGCGGGAGGGGGCGGGATAAGGAAACTCCTCCGCGACATCCCATAACGACGGGACCAAAGGGCGGGGTACTGACGCCGGAGAACCACCCCCGGAGTGGGGAGGGATTTAGTTACCCCCCGTAGTCCAGCCTAGAGTGGGCCATCGGGGGAAACCCCTCGGAGCTTCCTGACATTCGGATGATCGACCTGGCGGACTAACCCGTGATGTGGTAGTTCGTTAGTTGAGTTACCCCAAAAAACAATAAATCCCAAAAGGTGAGTACTTGTAGGGGACATTTATCGCAATCATCTATGCGCACTCTATTAAATCTCAAAGACCATTTGGACATTTGAATTTATTATATATTTAATATGTGTATATATATAATATTACGTTATATTATTATATATATTATATATAGTATATAAATATATATATATATATATATAATAATAATAATAATATATATATTATATTATTATATATATCACTATATAATATATATAACAGTATTGCCAGATATTGTGTTGAGGTCTCGCTACAACAAACTTAGGATCTTCGATAGTGATCGAACCCAACAAATATCGAAAAACAAAAACTAAAAAAATTTAGTGCTGCCGAAAAGTAAAATTTTACCTATTACTTATATAATATAGTATAATTAATATATCTATAAAATATTATATATATATATCAAATATATATATATATATATCTATATATTTATATATATATATATATATATATATATAATAACTATTAAGAGCGGATGTATAGGGATCAATCATACTGCTATATACATATAGTCCTCTATATATATATACTTTGCCAAAGCAAGAAAATTTACTTAAGGATACAGAAGACGTGAGGGCAATTAGATCTCAACCCCTTTTTTTATTAGTCTCCAAAAATCAAAAAAATATTTCTGAAACATCATATCATTATTCTTCCTTTTTATAATACCCTCCAAATCCTTTAAGTCCATCATAATTGTTTCTACTTCTGCAAAACAGCTGATTTTTGTAAGTTTGCTAAACAAGTTGATAATGAAGATAGTACATTATTTGCGGTCGATTTGGCACGAAACCGTTCTTAAAACGAGCGTAAGATTTATCTTATCGAGCGTAAAGGCGTTTTTCGATTTTGCACTTTGCTAACGAAACATTTAGGAAAATGCTAAAAAGTCTATCGTTTATGTCACTTTAGCAACAAATTTAGTAAATGCTAACCAAACGTTGAGTAATTTCCTTAAATTCTGTTAGGTTCTGCTTTGCCCACGCTGCTACCGATTTTAGGAAAATGCTAACAAAAAATGAAACAAATAAAATTGCGGCGTAGTAGTTCGTTGATCTGATGAATGTTTCATTCATGAATTAAACTATTATCTGGTCTTCCCAATTGATGAACTCCATTATGTGTATCATTTAAAAACCTGTAATCTTAACCATTTCGTCTATTTTTTTTTTATATTCCAAAACCACGTGCTCCTTCTCAAAAAAGCTGATCAAAATTTTTGTAAACAATCGGTCGATTATGCCCGAAATTCGTGCTAAAACTGGATTATATTTTTTATTTAGCAAAAATGCAAAAAAGAAAACGGCTTAAGTACACAAATACCAAAAAGAAAACGGCTTTTAAATTCTAGCAGATTTTTACAGCAATAACTCCGAGAACAAAAAAAGTGGGGATTGAGAGTTTCATTTTGATTTGATGAATGGTTGGTTTAAAGTAGAATAAATAAAATCAAATCTCTTCCAAATCAATAAACTCCATCACAATAGTGATCAATTATTTGTAACATAAACCACTTGAGTTAATTTTTTACTTTCTGTAGTACTTCCAAAAATCGCGGGTTCAATCGACCACAAGACTGATTCAAATTGTTTGTAAACAAGTGACTTATCCGCAAGAAATTGTGTTCGTTTTTGCACGAAGTTCGTGCTAAAAAACTGTGTAATCCTTTTTTTATTTAAAATGATAGAGACCGTAAGAAGCCACATGGGCCTATTCGAGACTGTCCCAGTCCAAAGGCCCACCAACCAAACATTCTCATGCAAATCTACAAAGCACCCATAGGAGCCTTTGTCATAACTTATTGTAGCAAAAAACCACCGAATTATGTGCTTATTCAAATATTACTATATGATAGCCCAACCATTCACATACCTTAATAACTTAGTTATAGTCATCATAAGTAACATAATAAACTACTGACAAAACATGAACCAACTATGATGTTAAAAATTATACTATATGTCTAACCCTTCTCCATCCAGTATTGCCTTCCACTTTTTTCTTAAATATTTGAAATAAAATTCAATTGGCAACTTTAAAATATATTAGTAAGGTAATAGTAATATAAAAACTACAACACTTATTTTAATAAAAAGGCAAATGTCACAATATGACAATTGTTCCAATTTAAATTGATGAAAATTTAGTGATTCAGATAAGGTGTTGAAAATGCTTATTTTGCTTCTATGTTTTACTGAGGAAAGATTAGATAATAGTTTGGAGACTATAGTTCTTGTATGCTGAAAAAAAGACTTAACAGAATTGATTTTAATGAGTGTTCAACATTAAACGTTTACTGGACCATATTGACCCAAGTAAAGCTGCAAGTCTTGATGACCTATGGTAGAATTCTGAAGGAGGGTAGTAGCAGCATTGGCAAAGGGCACTGTACTTGATTTTTTATAATTTATTTGGTGTACCAGATGAACGTGGGAAACCGTTACTATCCTTATGTTTGCCTATTATAAGAAAAGTTAGTAAGTAAACGATTTGCGGAAATATAGCCAGTAGCTTAACATCTCTCGGTTGAAAAGTTCTGGAAAAGTTACTGAATAGATTGACTAGAGAAATATTTGGAAGATAGCAAGATATCTTATAACTCCCAGCATGGTTTAGAAAGGGTAGGTCATGGTCAGACACCTTTAGAAATTTATGCGATCATTACGACTGCATTGCCACGGAGATCAGTTGATATTACTATATATTTAGAACTTTAGCAAAGCTTTTGAAGGTTCCCCACATAGCGCCGGGTAGGATGACCAGGGCCGCCTTTTTTTGTGGGGTGAATTGGTCCACTAAATATAAAAAAATAATTTTTATTTTTTTGTTCCATTCAATAGCCATGCGGTAGTAGCCTACTACAAGTTTTATTTAGATTATAATATAGGTATAGAGAGAACAATTAGTGGCCCCAGAACTGAACCCTGTGGGACACCACTCTTTCACTATTCTCCATGATGCACTTATCTGCCATTTAAGTCTGGTACACTTGATTTTCTATTCCATAACCACCCTTTAATCCAACCATGTACCACTCCACCATACCACATTGCAATAACACTCTTCATCAACCTTATGTGGAAACCTTATCAAAAGCTGCTTTGAAGTTCTAACATAGTAGTCGTTCGGGCGGGTGGAACTGGACCACTTTAGGTATAAGTCTGTCTCCTCGACTTTCCCCTAATGCACTTTTTGGAATTTTTTTTTTTTTTGCAAAATCAAAAATTTTATCGAAATCATGAACACAAAAAAATAAATAATGTAATTCTATAATGAATAGTATTTATTAAAGTTTGAAAACGCTCAGTTCACCCCCACCTTGAGAGGGTAATTGGACCATCTGGTTTTAAATTCCTCTATTTACATATAATTCAATCTTTATACTGTTAATTTTTATATATACCGTATATAATTATTACATAATTAAATTCATAATAAGTAATAAAATGTCAATAATGATACCATAAAAAAGGAATAAAATAAGGGTGGCCGATTCACCCCTCTCCGCTCAAAAATTTTACACTTTTTGAGTTTCGTATTGATTAAATTGTCATTTTATTATTTTAATTCCCTTTTACATTAATTATAAGAATATTTTAATTATATTGTAAAAGTAATAGTAATACTAATAAAAAGTGTGCAATATAATACGTAAAATACGAAAACAATGGTGGTCCGAGCACCCCTCCATCAATTTTTACGCGGGGTGAATCGACCAAGTTAGGCCCCGGTGATTTAGCCACTAATACGTTTGGATCAAGAATTTACTTTGCCAGTTTAAAGCTAACGATACTCGAGTGTATACCACTGAAAATAATGTTAAAATCCCTCCAAAATTTTTTCATTTTATCAACCCAAGTTAAAAAAAATCACATTTTTCAAAAGTGAAATTACTATTTGAAGGGCAGTTTTTACCTCGAAATGTTAACACAATTTGTTAAAGATATATTTCAATCTTTCTAGAATTAAAGATTGAATCTAAATAAAATTGTCAGGTACTACTGCGTGGCTCAGTAAATGAGCAAAAATTTTTTATTTTTTTTTATTCATTTTTTATTTCTATTTAGAGTGGACCGACATCCACCCCTCCCTAAAGAGGCTGGTCCGAGTCACCCCGCGCCGACGCCTTATAGATATTCAGATTGGCGATCTCCTGGTGAAACACTCCAGTAATGCATATTCCAGTAAATTCTAAAAGGTTTGTCTGATCTGACCTACCTTTTCTAAAACCATGCTAGGAGTCATACAATATCTTGTTATCTTCCAAATATTACTCTGTATGACCTTTCAGTAACTGTTCCAAAACTTTTACAACCAGAGATGTTAAGCTAAGTAGTTAACTGGCCTATACCAAATCTTCCTTACTACCTTTCTTATAAATAAGCACAATATATGCTGTTTTCCAGTGATCTGGTACCTCACTAAATGTTATGGATTGGTCTTGAAGGTTGGCGGTGTTCTACAGATCGGTCAGAGATGGTAGTTGGCCAATGCCTCACAGTCTTTGTTTGGAAACTAATAGTTCTTGTATGCATGTATCAAATAGACTTACATTTGAATATTATTGGCTTTTTAAATGTTTAAAATTTCACTAATTGCATTTTCCACGTTTAGCCCTTTCAAAATTCTGAAAAGAGGGTAGTACCAGCATTGCAAGGGCACTGTATTTGATTTTTTCATGCGATCTATAACATTTGGTGAGTACCAGATGACTGGAAAAACAGCATCTGTTTGTGCCATATTTTTAAGAAAGGATAGCCTAGGAAAGATGTGGGCAAATGAATATAGTGCCGAGTGTAGCGCTTAACCAATCATTCTGGTTGTAAAGGTTCTGGAAAAGTTCTACTGAATAGGTCACTATAGAGAGAATATCTTAGAGATAAACAAGGTATTGGTGTATGATCCCAGCACGGTTCAGAGAAGGTAGCCGTCATAGTCAGACGAACCTTTTAGAATTTATGGAATAGCATTACTGACTGCATTGACCGAGGAAGATCCAGTTCGATATTGATCTATCTTAGACTGTTAGTAAAGCCTTTTGATAAGGGTGTCCCCACATCAAGGGATGAAAAAGTTCATGCCAATGTGTATACGGTGGAGTGTACATGGTTGCGATTAAGATGTGGTTTGCGAAAGAAAACGAGTGTGTACCAACTAAATGGGAGATAGAATCAACAATGCGGAAATAGTGAAGAGATGGTGTCCCACAGGGTTCAGTGAAGGGGCCACTTATTGTTCCCTTCAGTATATATAAATGATTTAGACCAGGGACTTTAAATGCAAGGTTTCTAAGTTTGCACATGATACTAAAGTGGCCACCTCATTATAGGGAACTTTAGTGAAGGTATGCATACAAGATTCAAAAGATTCTTGCATAACTTCATTGGCGTGGGCAGATAGTGGCAAAAAGAACTTTAATTAGTAAAAGTGTAAGGTTCTTGCACCTAGGTTACTTAAATAAGTTTTAACTACATATGAATGGGGATTGGCTTGAGTCTGTGGACCAAGAAAAGATTTAGGGTGTGATTATAAGCAGATGAATTTGATCCGAAAATAGCTAATCAGTGTTTTGGAAGCTAGAATAAAGCTAATAAGTGCTGGCATAATAAATCCAATGCTTGTTAACAAGACAGGAAGTAATAGTTAAACTGTATAATGCGTATGTTAGGCCGGTAATAGAGTTTTGTGCACAAGTTTGGGCCCGCTTATATGTTAAAGAAAGATTTAGATATGCTAGAGAGAAGTTGCATCCGTAGCCGTAGAGCAACAGGGATGATTTCTGGGTTTCAGGGTAAGGATTGCTATGAGGAGAGGCTGAAAGGGTTAGGAATGTGTTCTGTAGAAAGACGATTTCCCAGAGGGGACATGATATAATTTGATACAGTCTACAACAATATTTACATCTTTTGATAAAACGGGAAGACCAATAAATTTTTCATAGTAGACATTGGACAGGTGACCGGGCCTCCACTCGCCTGCCTCAACGAACGGCCTTGTCACGCAGTACAGGACTGAATTCTGTAGGGTTAACACTCGTCCAAAGTCGCGCATCATGCGATAGTTAAGGTTTGAATCGGAAATATGCGAAGACTTGAAATTATATCCACCTGGCAGAGGCCCATTGAAAATAATGCTGCACCTCATGCTGTCAAAGTGTCTTCCTATGCTATTGATCCTGTCTTTAACCGCTCCACTCCTAACTGTTGTAGTCCTTCTATGCCCACGTTCGCACACGGTGCACTAATAAGGAAAATTAATGAAAGGGAGAGTCCGCCATTGACTTTAGTATAGACCAACGAGCCATATGTCTATCGCGCACGCTCAGTGCTACATAGGGTTGTTAAACGTGTTCTCCTGTTGCACATAGTCTGCGCAGCGTTAGGTTGTTGTCTAGTCGTCTGTGACCGATTGCTCCGAACGATTTTAAGAACAGCTTCAGAGTTTCCGCTATTCTATGGATGGGGGTGTTCGGTGTATTCATATAATATAATTGAGCGAAGTACCTAAATTGTCGGGTATATGTCTTAGTTGTATGAGCGTAGTATTACGATGATTTAGATGGTCATTTTTACATGTGTGACCAGCGGCAACCCTTGGATTATTAATGCACTGTGGATGTTATTTGTGTATATCTACATATCTATGTAGTTTCAAGATAGCACATTAGCTCTTTGTGACTAAGAGGACCCACATTGACCTCTTGGTCGGATTTGTATGCAGCTCTTACAACAAATTCGACAAGCCCTAGGGTGCTTTTAGTGGATTTGCCATGCAGCATGTATTGTGGTAGGTTGTACTGCTCGGACAGTCTCGATAGGGCCTCATGTGGCTCTTCTTGTACCTGTCTCGATTTATCTATCTCTTAAGGTCTTTAAGGTCCTTATCGATGTCTTGAAGAAACTCATTTATCATTTCGCGCAGTTAAACTGCTCCAGAGACGTCCGCTCCTGAGACCCTTCGGCGGTATGGTGAATCTTCATCCCCCAGCACAGTAGTGGAAGTCTAAAAACAAGTTCTTCTTTTTTATGATACTTGGTGTGTGAGTAATAATCCTTGTACGTCTCCCTCAGCTGCTCGCGGTCTCAGCGCCAGTACTCCTGAGTAATAGTTTGTATACACCATGTTCGCTCTGAGACAAAACTTTTGTCTTGGCCGCATTTATATATCAAGAAAAAGGCCAAGTCTTTAAATGTGGTTGAAGGATTCTGATTTGAATATTTCGGACCTTAGAGTAAACCTCGCGCCCAATACATAAATCTTCGTATGTGGAGGTTGCGATAAATAAATTTTTTATAGCGAAACTTACAAATTAAAAATTCGATTTCTGGCTATAAAAAAGGTCAGTTTTGTTTATATTTAATGATATGTGGCAACTTGGCTATTTTCCCTATTTCATTAAATCATTTATCTTTTTAGAGTCCTAGTATGATATGTATACCCTCTATATCATATCATGATATCTCTATGATGATAGTATTATTTATACCTTATTATATCAGTATATTATATCTATATATCATCCTAATATATATAATATAACTATATATATATAATATAATATATACAGGAAATATTTAATATTTAATTGTTATACACTATGTATACGTAAAGACGGTCAGATTGTTTAATGGCTCACAGTATGTCGCTAGAGAACGGCAGGTCCTACTCAGTAAAACAAATTATATATTTGGAATCAGCCGAAATTCTAAGGATGGGATTTAACTTTATTTTTTTCTTTTTTATTCTTTTTTCTTTGAATGTAAATTTTTTTTTTAACTAAAGACATCCACCCTAGGGTAAAACGCAAAGATGGCAGGAGTCGGGGTCTCTCGTGCCCCCTAACGACGGGGGGGCTAATCCCCCCCTTCCGGGATGTCTCCGGAACCCCCGCTCTTTGGTCTTTGGGTCCGGGTTCCTCCGACCATCCCTCCGGGGTATGATACATCCCCCCTTTTTGCCCCACTTTGCTCCATCGTGTCCCGAAAAAAAAAACTTAAAAAAGAAGACAAGGTTCAATGATGAATAGAAAATCAAAGGACTCAAGGCGATGATGACCAGAGTTGGGGACGTTTCATACCCCCTGGAGGGGATGCGGAGGAACCCCCGCTAGGACACCCAAAGAACCAAGAGCGCGGGGTCCAGGAAGACCATCACCCGGATGCGAGGCGGATTAGTCCCCCCCGTCGTGCAACCGGGAGGCCGGAGACCCCGACTCCTGCCATCTTTGCGGACCCTAGGGTATTCCTTTTTAGTTTCCCCAAAAAAAAAAATAATTCTTCAAAAAAAGAAAAAAAGTTAATCCCATCCTTAGAATTTTCGACTGATTCCAAATATATAATTTTTTTACTGTAGGACCTGCCCGGGTCTTTTCTCTTTCTCTAGCTACATACTATGAGCATTAAAAAAATCCTGACACGTCTATACTATTATTTATATATACCTACTATAGTAATAAGTATGTATAAGATATATGTAAATAGTATTATACATATAGATATATTATATAAGTTATACTTACTCTATATATTATATATTAGTGATATATATAAACTAAAGATATTCAATAAAATGAATGTGGAAATAACTCAAGTTTTAAGCCCATCAAAATTTAAAAAAAAAAGTAATTCTTTTTATGAAACCGTTGAAATATTTTAATTGTTGCATTAAAAAATATTACCAACCTTTCCAATACTAAATTATTTTGTGGGGCGAGGTTTACTTAAGGTCCGAATATTCCTCATTTTCTGTGGCAACATGGTGGGATCGTCTTTAAGGAAAGCGGCACAGGTAGATCCCCCATGCTCTGATAATACATTTTTTGTTAAATATGTAATGATCTTTGATGGGTGGTATAAGCATATATACCCGCACTCTTGGATTCCACTTTTTGGCAATTTTCGTGATATAATCCATTATGGCTGGCATACCCTCGATTGAGAATTCTGTGGCTGGCTCGAAAACTGTTGTCTGTTTATCTTCGTATGAGATAGTCTTCCATTGCCAGGCTAGGGGTGTCGGTGCCCATGTCAGCAAGTAATCTACTTCACATGTCATGAGTGCTTCAACACATGTAGGACATTTGGAGATGTGACATCTAGAACTGTAATCTACTTTTACTCTGAGGTCATAACTTTCCTTTAGAAATTTCTTCTGCTGATAAAGAAGCTCCACCTTACTCACACCTATAACAAGTAAGAACTTCATAGTCACAGCTGTAAAAGGAAGATTAGACATATATATTTCAATAATTGCATCAGTTTATGATGTTCATTTAATTAAAAAAAAAAAACTTGTTCCAAAATTTTTTTTTCAATTTAATATTTACAACTTTACAAAAAAAAGTCTCTAATAGAATTAAAATTTGAGCAAAATTAGAGCAATTAATAACATGATTTGATTGATACACCGTTAGGTACCTACCCAAGATGCATACGAGGTAATGAACGGTGGTTATACACAGCAACTTCTTTAAGCAGTACAATATGATCACCAAAAACTGTTTTAACATTTGATGAATACCATAAACTTCTAAAAGCACATAAAACACAATTCAGGATCGAAGAAGACGGAGAAAAAGCAATTACGTGAGATCTAAAATGGCGGCACAGAGAAGAAGGCGGAGCGATTGCAACGCTACCAAAACAGCAGCGGGAAGAAGCAAAAAGAGAAAGAGAGATATATAAGAAGGCTAAATTACTCCCCCCCCCTTCCGTAGTGGAACGTCACGTCACATTAAGGAGAGAACCGGACGTAAAGGTCTCCCAAAACGCGAAGTAGAACACGGTCGAGAAGAACCAGGACTCGAAGGAGATGGAGGAACTGAAGGGGCTGGAGGAAGTTGAGAGACCGGAAGAGCTGAATCAGAAACCGTAGGGGAAAGCGGAAGAGGCGGTATGGGGACAAACGATGGGTAAGAAGGGGGTAGAGGAACTAGGAACGGGAAGTGAAGAACTAGACGGAGGTAGGTGACAAGGCGGCGACGGAGCAGGGGGAATAACAGGTAGCAATGGAGTAGAGTGAGGAGAAACCTGGGGTGCAGGAAATGGAGAAGGAGTGGTCGAAGACACAGGATCGGTGTCTAAGAAGGCAGGCTTGATCCGATCAACCGTAAACGTTCTTCCACTTTAGTCACCTTTGCAAGTGAGAAGTACTTACGATGACGTTGCAAAACACGGAAGGGACCGTCGTATCGGGCCTGAAGTGGATCGCGGAATGCGAAGTCGTGACGGGACCAACACGTGTGTACAGGAGTCGAGTTCAGCTGGTATATACGTGGCATGACGAGACGAAGTAAGGAAGGCTTCCACGAATCAGCACACTGACGAAGACGGGCAAGGAAGGTATGCTGATTGGAAGAGGTAGGCGAAGGAAGAATGAATTCGCCGGGAATGCGAATAGAGGAACCGTAGACCAGTTCAGCTGATGAACATTGGAGGTCCTCTTTATAAGAAGTTCGGATGCCAAGGAGAACAAGAGGAAGCGTTTCAGACCAATTTTCGGGGTTCCCGTGTGCCATAAGAGAAGCCTTAAGCTGGCGGTGAAACTTTTCTATCATGCCCTGAGCCATAGGGTGATATGCACATGAACGGAGACGCTTAGAGCCAATGAGGACCATGAGGTCTTTCCATAAATAAGACTCGAATTGGCGGCCTTGGTCCGTTGAAACCGAAGACGGAGTGCCAAATCTCGCTATCCAATTAAATAGAAAAGCCTGAGCAATGGTCTCACTAGAAGTATCTCGAAGAGGGATGGCCTCGACCCACCGGGTGTAGCGGTAAATACAAGTGAGAATGTGGGTGAAACCATTTGAGGAAGGCAGAGGTCCGACCAAGTCAATGTGGACTTGGTCAAAGCGTTGTCCTGGAGGAAGAAATTGATCGACAGGAGCGTTCGTATGCCTGTGAACTTTGGACCGTTGGCACTTGGCAGCTAAGGCACTGGGAAGTCCACAGTTTAACGTCCTTAAGAAGTGACGGCCAGACGAAATGTTTGCCGATCTTTACCTGCGAACCTTTTACACTAGGATGCGAAACATCGTGTATGGTGTGAAATACAAGACGACGCATAGAAGTAGGAACGACAGGACGAGGCAGACGAGAAGACATGTCACAAAGAAGTGGAAATTGGAAACCAAATACCTCTACGCTCTGAATGTCGAAGGTAGAATTGGCTGGGAAAGTAAATTCCTCCAGCTGTTGAAGACGGGACATCTCCTCATAGTTGATAGAAGGAAGAGGAGAAATGGCATTAATGCGGGAAAGGGCATCAGCGGGAATATTCTCAGCACCTTTAACGTGACGAATGTCGGTGGTGAACTGAACGATAAACTCGAGATGACGGGCCTCGCGAGGTGATTGTTTAACAGTAGAGGCAGTGATAGGCAGGTGATCGGTAAGAAAATGAAATTCTCGCCCCTCAATAAAATAGCGAAAGTGTTTGATGGCGAGATAAATGGCCAGCAATTCTCTTCCGAAGGCACTGTACCGAACCTCGGGAGGTTGGAGTTTCCTAGAAAAAAATGCTAAAGGACGCCACTCACCATCAAGAAACTGCTGTAGAACAGCGCCCACCGCATAATCCGAGGCATCGGTATGGATCCGAGTCGGTGTGGTGGTAGAGGGGAAGACGAGAAGAACGGAGAAAGCCAGGGCTTCCTTGATGGAGGTGAATGCATGGTGGGCCTCGTCGGTCCAGTCAACGGTGACAGAGGCTGAAGAACCTTTCCGAGAGGGCTTGAGAAGAGCATTGAGAGGGCGAAGAATATTTGCAGCGTTAGGGGGATGAATCTGTGATAGAAATTAATCATACCGAGAAAACGACGGAGTTGACGCTGTTTAGAAGGAAGGGGGAAAGAACGAATAGCAGAAACACGATCATCGAGAGGACGGACTCCCTCGGAAGAGATGGTGTGTCCAAGAAAGGTCAAGGAAGGAACACCGAACACACAATTCAAGGAATTGACGCGTATGCCGTACTCACTCAACCTTGCGAACCCCTGTCGAAGATGAGAGATGTGCTCTTCCGGAGAGGAGCTAGCGATTAGGAGGTCATCTATATACGAGAAAACAAAGGGTAAACCGCGAAGAATGGAATCTATGAAACGTTGGAACGATTGCGATGCGTTCCGGAGACCGAAAGGAGTCCTTAAGAACTCAAAAAGACCGAATGGGGTGATAACAGCGGTTTTGTGGACGTCGTCAGGATGGACGGGAATTTGGTAAAAGGCCTTTACCAAATCGACCTTCGAAAATATGGAGCACCCGGACAGATGAGCGGTAAAATCTTGGATATGAGGGACAGGGTATCTATCCGGGCGTGTGATGGCATTCAGGCAGCGGTAGTCGCCCGTCGGGCGGTAATCCCCATTTGGTTTAAGTACGAGATGCAGAGGAGAAGCTTAGTCCGACTTAGAAGGGCGGATGATTTTTTGCTTATGCAGAGAGTCGAACTCCTGTTTAGCGGCCTGAAGTTTGTCCGGGGCAAGACGACGAGCGTGGGAGAAAGGAGGCCTCCCGTTCGTCTCAATGTGATGTACAACATTGTGCGTAACCTCCGGAAGAGCCGAGATAGGAGAGACAAGATTGGGAAACTCTGAAAGAAGAAGAGATTCATAAGGGTTATTACCTGCAGGAAGTTGGATTCCACTGACGGAAGAGGTAGCACGAATGCAAGCGGAAGAGAACTGGGTTTCAAAATCAATAAGACGGTTATGGTGCAAGTCCACGAGGATATTAAAGTGAGAAAGAAAGTCCGCGCCAATGATGGGGAGAGTAACATCTGCGATTACGAAGTTCCACAAAAAATCGCGGCAAAACGAAAGGGTAAGATGCAATTGTTTCGTGCCATACGTGTTAATGATGGAACCGTTTGCGGCTTGTAATGAACCCAAGGGTTCAACAGCCCGGTTTTTCTGTAGGAAGGAGCGAGGTAAAATAGAAAAGGAACTACCCGAATCGATCAAAAATGACAATACAGTGGATGGATCATATACACAAAGCAGGTTGGACGCAGGGGGTACCACGCCGTGCGTATTTACGACGTGGTAGATGGGTTTAAAGGTTCGTATGCACAGGGTGCGAGGCAAGTGCGGGTCTGGTCTCCCCAACGTTGGTGGTTGCGGCACACACCTTGCTGATTGTGAGACGGAAAAGGTGCGGGAGAACCTTGAGAAGACGATTGAGCAGCAGCAAATAGGCGAGACGGGGTGGGGGAACGACGGAAAGAACGACGATGTTGAGAGGAAGAACGAGGGTAATGACCATAAGAAATAGATGGTACAGGCAAAGGATACGAGAAGGAAGAAGGTGTAGGTGAAGGATAGAAAGGAGGTGAAGTATAAGTAGGAGAAGAAATTGAGCGAGCCTCCAGGGATCGAATCCTATTAGTGAGGTCAAGGATAGTATTCTCCAGAACCTGAATACGCGACTGCAGATATGCAATGTCAGTAGGCGGAGATCTAACTGCATTTATGGAACTTGTTGCTTGCGGAGTGATTATTGGTTGCCAACTGATATCTAATGGCCCACTCGAAACAAATGAGGCTTGGGGCAGTATGTTTGCTGTCGTTAGAGGTTTAGCCTTACAAATTCTATCGGCGTATGTTGCCAACTCCTGCAAAGGGCTGTTGGGATCCACTGTTGCGAGCTGCAGCTGCATTTCAGCGAGCAGCTTCTGCAGAAAGAGATGGCGTACTATATTTACACAATTTCCAACTGGCGGGTTATCCAGAAGTCCCAACATATCTGATAGCAACACAGAGGGCAGCCTGTCGCCCAAAGACTCGTTTGTTAGAAGCTTCTTTACCTTTTCGGCATCAGTTTCACTTAACCTTGATAAAAGTTCAGATTTGAGTTGTGTATAAGGCTGGTTATGTAGGTGCAGCTGCGGCAGAACATTCTTCAGCCTCTGCAACACCTTAACAGGCAGAATATTAAGGAGGGCACGAAAAAGCGCTGTTTCCGTCGTGGCCTCTAACTGTAATTCCAATAAAATAAAAGTTAAATCTAGGTCATTTCCGATGAATTTTAGAGTGTATTTTGCGTTTTCTCTATTTGCAGGAGCTGGAGGTGAAGAAGTGATATTTGAATCACTGTTAGTTGCATTATCTGGAGGAGACATTCTCGTAATATTTATAGCAGCAAATGTGAATTAAAAAGTAATATATATATATATATATATATATATATATTATATATATATATATATATATATATATATATAATATATATATATTATATATATATATATATATATATATATATATATATATATATATATATATATATATATAATATATATATATATAAATATTATATATATATATATATTATATATATATATATATATAATATATAGTATAATATATATATATAATATATATATATATATTATAATATATAGTATATATATATATTATTAGATGCAAAAATAGGAGCGGCGTGGACAGAAGGTTACTGCCCAAATTAATTTGTTGTTAGACTAAACTAAAAATGGTAGTAGAGATATATGATTAAAAACATACTTAAAACTATCCCTGAGAAAAAGTGAGAAGGCGACAACACGGTCCACGGACTTTTATAACACTCAAAAATTACACCCGTTTATGGCGTCCGTATCACTGATTTAATGTGGCCGTTTACGGGCTAAAGTAAGTCGGTAAATAAATACAATCTGGGAATGCCCAGCAATAATCGTTATACAAAAAAGAATATAAGAAATTGAATTTGAACGCCCCTTGTTTTTTTAAAATTTTCTTGATACGAGGAACGGTCTGTAGGAATCGCTTGAGTACTGGATGCTGAAGGAAAAACGCTTGGAGGCTCCAGTAGGTTGAAGGTGGCTGAGTGTTGTAACTGTGGTCATAAACTCCGGGGATACCAAAATGAGGATTTGGGTGGATGTACCAAATCTCCTTCAGTAGAAATTGCAGCAAGGATTAAAGACAGACCAGACAATTTCCACATCCAAAAACCTATATTTAAAACAATACATAAATAAATAACATGATACACAATATAACAACAATAAATACAATGAAAAATAACAATAAGATGAATAGTAAAAATAATACTACTAGTTTATAAATGCTTGTGAAGGTTTTAAGAGAGATACAATTTTTAGAAAAGTTTACCATCTAAAATATTTTCTTTCGCTCAAAAATAAAAAGGGAAACTATTATATTTTGGAACATGTATTTCGAATGGAATATATATAATAAATCATTTTAATATGAAAATGCAAACTTAATATTACTTTGACATATAAAAGATAAGAATAAGTTCACTGAGACCATTTAATATCTCGCCGCAACATATCACTGAATAAAATGTGTGATTATACACTTAGGTTACCTACCCAGATGCATACGTCTTAATAAACATCTTCTTCCCCTCAAGGCGACTCCTTTGGGAGATGGAAACCATCATATGAAAACAACCAAAAACTTTTCAATCGCTCGAGGAATACCATAAACTTCTAGAAGCACATAAAACACAATTCAGGATCGAAAAAGACGGAGAAAAAGCAGTTACGTGAGATCTAAAATGGCGGCAAGAGAGAAGAAGGCGGAGCGATTGCAACGCCACCAAAACAGAAGCGGGAAGAAGCAAAAAGAGAAAGCGCTACTATTACCTTAGAGACATGCACTCCCTTTTCTCAACACATTTTTATATCCTCTCTAGCCTATTGCGAGTTTTACTTTTGCATGCATTAACACTTTTCACTGGTTTTGTTATTATATTTGTTACTATTCTATAGGCATTCTTTTGAATTCTAGCCCTAGCCTAGCCCACTATTCTAGGTCTTTCCACCTATCTCTATTTTACGCTTTCATCGTACTACCAAAAATGCTTTAAATAGTAACCCTTTGTTCTTTAACTCACCTTGGTGATTGTTATTGCTTTCTTGGCATTACAATGCCTTTTATTTCGTTATTTTTTTTTTTTAATATTAATAATTCAGCAGATGCTTGCTGACGTGTTGCTGTATTTTTTTGGAAAGTAATAATGCCGCCGGTTGGAGGCGTGGCTTAATTATAACGATTCCACAACAACTTTTTCCACATATAGGGTGCGTTCGGCTCTGCAGTTCAGCTCTGTAGAGAGTTTGCAGTTCAGCTCTGTAGAGAGTTTCTTTCCACTTCCACAGAGAGAACCTCTCCACAGTACCCCCCTCCAGAGCTGAGGCCCAGGTGCTCTAATCCAGGTAGCGGAGCGGCCTGCGCAACTGACGGCCTCTGCTCGATACATCTCTAGACAGAGGCGGCTGCAAACTAGGACGAGAGCAAGAACGAGGAACTGGTGATGGAGGTGCAGTAGTGGTGACTAGAGCGCGTGAAAGAGAGCGAGTGATAGGGCAAGGAATACGAGAAGGAAGTGGAACATCAGCAGTACTACTTGTGGAGGGCAGGGCAGGAGGTGGAGGAGTGGAAGGTGGCGGCAGAGGGAGAGGAGAAGGGGGAAAAGGAAGAGGATCTGGATCAAGAGGGGGAAGTGGTGGAGGTGGAGAATCAGTAGGAGAAGAAGGAGGTGAAGAGTCGGGAGGAGATGAAGTAGGTGGAGAATCTGGTACAGGATAAGAAGGTGGTGTATCCAAAGGAATCGGAATAGGTTTTGGAAACAAGTCCGAATCTTGGACGTCAGGAGGATTCGCCTCAAAATAAGCAGGCTTGAGACGGTCGATCGATATTACTTCGGTGCGAGTGGGACGCTGTATTTTGAAGAACTTCTCCTTCCGAAGTATAACCGGGAAGGGTCCGTCGTACTTGGGTCGGAGAGGAGAACGGTGGGAGTCATGCCTGACTAAAACATGGGTACAGGAAGAAAGGTCCTTCGGTATGTAGGAGTGCACCTTTTGCTGGCGGGTCGGAGTAGTTCTCCAGGAGAGGGCACAGCGTTTCAAACGAGTGAGATACAGGGTGGGATCTGCAGTAGCGGGAGGGAAAGATTGAGAAAAGAACTCGCCAGGCAGGCGAAGAGTAGAGCAATAAACGAGTTCTGCAGCTGAACACTGAAGATCTTCCTTAACGGC
The DNA here is from genome assembly GCA_015478945.1 of Trachelipus rathkii. Taxonomy (NCBI): domain Eukaryota; kingdom Metazoa; phylum Arthropoda; class Malacostraca; order Isopoda; family Trachelipodidae; genus Trachelipus; species Trachelipus rathkii. The sequence continues at coordinate 18,877 of JABUQX010123415.1, forward strand.
CGTGCGTATACCCAGCATAACCAAAGGAAGAGCTTCAGTCCAGTGTTCTGGTTGTGGATGTGCCATGAGAGAGGCTTTAAGCTGACGGTGGAACCTTTCACAAATCCCATTCGAGATAGGATGCAAGCTGGTAGTATGGATCTTCTCAGAACCAAGCAAGCGCATCAAATCTTTAAATAGGAAGGATTCGAAAACGCGACCTTGATCCATCGTGACCGAGAGAGGAATGCCAAACCGAGAGATCCAATGAAACAAGAAGGCTTTAGCTATAGATTCGGCAGTAGCAACAGAGAGAGGGATAGCTTCGGTCCAACGAGTGAACCGATAGATACAGGCGAGGATATATCGCTTGCCATGAGAAGGTGGAAGAGGTCCAACAATATCGATGTGAGCTCTCTCAAAACGTTGGGCAGGGGGAAAAAGGTGCCTAAGAGATCTTTAGTGTGTCTTTGCACCTTAGAGCTTTGACAAGCCATGCAGGCACGGACCCAATTCGCTACGTCGTCGTTAACTTTAGGCCGCACAAAACGAGCTGTTACCAGTTTGCGTGAAGCCTCGACGCCAGGGTGTGAAAGCGAATGGAGATTGCAGAAAACTGCCTTTCGAAGAGAATTTGGGACGAAAGGACGAGGGTGGCCTGTTGAAATATCGCACAAGAGTCTCTTCTCTATGCCCGGAAGATTTAGCCACTACAGCTGTAGAGAACAGTCCTGCTGAAGATTGATATTGTCTTGCTCCTGGCCATGGCTGCGTAATCAATGTCAGGAATGAGAGAAAGAGAGTTAATTTCAATCCGAGAAAGGGCATCAGCGGTGAAATTATCCACTCCGAAGATGTGACGTATGTCCGTGGTAAACTGAAACAAATTCGAGATGACTAGCTTCACGGGGGTAATGTCTTGCGTGGCGTGAAGCCATAGCAAAGGTTATTGCCTTATGGTCGGTCAGGATATGAAACTCCCGTCCTTCCAAAAAGTATCTAAAATGGCGAACAGCAAGATACATGGCAAGCAACTCCCGACCGAAAGTACTATACCTCGTTTCAGCGGGTTGGAGCTTGCGCGAAAAGAAAGCAAGTGGGGACCATTCACCCTTTTGAAACTGCTGAAGCACCGCACCAACAGCGAAATCGGAAGCATCTACCTGCACTCTCGCTGGTGCGATATCATGGGGATGAACTAAAAGAGTGGCGGAGGCGAGGGCTTCTTTGGAAGCCTCAAAAGCAGACTCTGCTGCAGAAGACCAGGTGACTTTTGTGGTGCTGCCTCGCTGTTTAGGACAAATGAGTGCGGTAAGCGGGCCTAAGAGGGCTGCCGCTGATTTCAGAAACCTATGGTAGAAGTTGATCATTCCCAGATATTGACGAAGCTGCTTTTGATTTTGGGGAAGTGTGAAGGCGCGGACAGCGGCGACCCGGTCTGCCAGAGGGCAAACACCCTCAGCCGAGACTGTGTGACCCAAGAAGGTGAGAGAAGACACACCGAATAAGCACTTAGTAAGATTGAGACGAATTCCCGCGTCATTCAACCTGCCAAAGAAGGCACGTAAGTGATCCGCATGTTCTTCAGGAGAGGAGGAAGCAACGAGAAGATCATCTAAATAAGCCCAGGCAAACGGAAGACCACGAAGAATAGAATCTATGAAGCGTTGAAACGTTTGAGCGGCGCATCTCAAACCGAAAGGCATTCTCATATACTCTAAAAGGCCAAACGGGGTGATCACAGCTGTCTTGGGGACGTCTTCCGGGGCTACTGGAATCTGGTGGTATGCCCGAATTAAGTCCAGAGAACAAAAGATAGTGCTGCCGGCTAGGTGGGAGGTGAAAGATTGTATGTGTGGGACCGGATAGCGATCTGGAATCGTGGCAGCATTCAGGGCCCTAAAATCACCACAGGGTCTCCAGTCCCCCGTAGTGCCCTTAGGAACCATGTGTAGCGGAAAAAACCAACAACTCTTGGAGGGACGCACAATACCCAGCCGTAGCATGTGCTCAAACTCGGCCTTGGCGGCCTTAAGCTTATCAGGTGGAAGACGACGAGCCCGAGCAAAAGTCGGAGGGTCCACTGTCTCAATATGATGCTCGACAGAATGCTTAACTGGCATGTCCGCAGAGCAAGGATGTAATAAAGAAGGAAATTCCTTCTGCAGGAGGGTAAGAAAGGGAGAGACTACTGAAGAAGTTGGAGGAGCAATAGCAGAAACACCTTTTAGAGTAGAAGCGATAATAGCACCGGGAGTATAAAGAGAAGTATCGCCATCGACAAGTCGGCGATTGCGAAGATCGACCATAAGATTAAAATGGGACAAAAAATCAGCACCGATGATAGGCTGTGTCACCTTTGCGACAAGAAAAACCAATGTGAACTGGCGGCGGAGAAAAAGATCCAACGTGCACAAACACTCTCCATATACCGGGATGGAAGAGCCATTGGCAGCAAAAGGTTGACGGCCCGAACGAGGAATAGCAGAGTCCTGGGAAGGGTCCCTGGGAACCAAAGAAAGGCTGGCCCTAGAATCGATCAAGAAGGAAAGTTTAGAAGAATGATCGTAGTTCGAAGAACATCCTGTGCAGTAGGAGGAGAAGAGGAAAAAGAGCCAGCATCTCCCGTCGCTCCTACGACGGGCTGGCTGTCGAGTTTCCCTGATAGAGAGGGCAGGAAGGATCACACTTATTCGCGTCCATACCGAAAGTATGGTGATAGTAACAGTACCCATGCGGATACTGACGCTGGCGGTAGGAAGAAGCCGAGGGGGAACGAGGGCCACGAGAAGGACGAAAGTTGGAAGGAGTGCGATCACGGGAACGAAAGGTGTTATTAATACTAGCCGAAGTGATGGAAAGAAGAGCAGATGCCCGTTTTAAAAACCGACATCCGGACCTCGAGAGATGCTAGAGAAGATTGTACTGCGAAAATCTGAGGGTGGGAAGGTTGGGGTGGTTGGGAATGAGGAGGTTGAGCTGGAAAGGCGGCGGAAGGCGGTTGAGGGAGAAGGGGAATGTGTTGGGCGTGAGGCGCAGCTGTTTGCGGGGGAGGAAGAACAGTGGAGACGGTGGTAGAGTACTGTGGAATATGTTGGGCGTGAGGCGCAGCTGTTTGCGGTGGAGGAAGAGCGGTAGCGGTGGTAGGTGTGGGAGAGACTGCGAAAACGTTGGAAGTAGAGGTTATTGTGGGCGCACAAACCCTGTCCCGCATGGTAGTAACTCAGGAGAGTTTGCCCCGATTCAACGACTGCAAAGGACGCTGTGATGCCCAGCGGGCATCTTCTATGAAGGAAGGTGTACGAATAATTTGCACCTCTCGCGGAGAAGGTGTACCCCCCAGCAAACCCAGCATTCTTGTCATCAACTCTGATGGTTTTTGATCGCCCAGGGCTACGCATCTAAGCAGCGTCTCCACCCGTTTCTCCCTGGTGGGGGCCAAGCGGTCGGTAATGAGTGTCTGGAGAGCGGCGTACGGGGTGGTAGAGGCCCTAGTTTCTGCTAAACCGTCCCTACTTTTGGCCAGACAAGACTCTGGGAGAGCATTCACCACTCTCGCATATCTCTCCTTCTCGTCTTCTATGGACAGGAGCACTGCCTGACTCGGCGAGTTCAGACCAAAGGTCAGGATCGTTAACAAAGAAAGGTTGGAGATGTATAGATCGCGAGGACATAGTGAAAAGCGGAGAAATAGGTAGAGCGAGGGAGGGAAAGAAGATGGGGAGCGAGCGGAGGCTCTAATAGTGGATCGCGGGTGGAAAAAGCAAAGAAATTACAACCTTAGGAGCTAGACCAAGAATTAAAACGAGACTGCTGAGATATGAAATTGCCCAAAATACCTAAAAAAAATAAAAAAAAAAAATTATATATATTTTTATTTGAGTGAGTGTACGAGGTTTACCTCAGCAAACGAGGGTGTGGCTATACCGTGGTAATAATCCCACTGCAAGGGGCGATAATAATAATAATAATAATAATAATAATAATAATAATAATAATAATAATAATAATAATAATAATAATAATAATAATAATAATAATAATAATAATAATAATAATAATTAATAATAATAATAATTATAATAATAATAATAATAATAATAATAATAATAATAATAATAATAATAATAATTATAATAATAATAATAATAATAATAATAATAATAATAATAATAATAATAATAATAATAATAATAATAATAATAATAATAATAATAATAATAATAATAATAATAATAATTAATAATAATAATAATAATAATAATAATAATAATAATAATAATAATAATAATAATAATAATAATAATAATAATAATAATACAAGAATTTAATACGAGTTACGTGGGTTGTATGGAATACAGAAGTTGACCAAGGCGGGGGTCCAACGGAATTAGTTTGATACTCTGCTGACGGAGGTGGCTCTTGATGGCTGCAGCTGGACTCGTGAAGGCTGTTAAAAAGATAGAAAAAGGCACAAACACATATGATGGGCTAATACACCCGTTAAAAAATAAAATTGATATATAAAAAAAAAATTTTTTTTTATATATAATGTATGTTCGTGTCAGATGATAGCTGGAGGAGATTCCTGGTCCTGTGGCGGGTGTTCCGACCCCTATCCTTGGGGCTTATCTTCACTCGTCAAGGGTGTCACCATCTGAAGCTCGGTACACAAGGTTTAGGTTCTTGTGACCGCTTCTTTGAAGGGATGTAATAAGGAGTTGGTTGTTCTTTCTCAGTTTTATTTTCCTAATTCTATATTTACAGTTGTGGGTTGGACCCCTGTCCTTAAAAATAAAAAAAACAACAAAGTATTAGAACAGCTAGGGTAATCTTAGTTATAACTATTCTACATATGAATCATGTACTGCAGGAAGAAATCCTACAGAAGATGAAACTTATGCAGAGTAGCAGTACAAAAATGAATATCAATGTGGAGCTGTTTTATGTGTAGGCATACACAGACAGGAAAAGGATCCTCTCTGGCATACATTCGCATGAAGCAGTATTTTGGGTGTGAGACTGTTTCATGTGTAGGCATACACAGACAGGAAAAGGATCCTCTCTGGCATACATTCGCATGAAGCACTTTTGCCTTTGGGTATGAGTTGTATACTCAGGTACTCACACACATAAAGATACCCGTTTCATGTTGCAGCATCGCTGACGAGAGAGAGAGAGAGAGAGAGAGAGAGAGAAGAGAGAGAGAGAGAGAGAGAGAGAGAGAGAGAGAGAGAGAGAGAGAGAGAGAGATTAGACTGCGAATTCTGTGTAACTGCAAGTGTTTAATGTTCTACCAGAATTCGGGCATAGGTGGTTTATGTCCCGCTTGGGAGCTTTATACAGCCAATAGTAGTTTAGACCTTCTATCCACCGTATTAAACAACATGTCTTAATCATAATGTATAGGTACACATTATATTTGATACCATATTGTTTACACTTCTAATTTCTAGCTATTTTGGCTTTGGCCCTTCTGCGGTACAATTACCTTTCATTGGACTTTTGCGTGACCCACAGGCCCGCTCTGGGTTAGGTACAACCAATAACTGTCTATCCGGCTGTTATTTGCTGTATTATAAGGTAAATATCTCTAACTCTCCTAAATTCTAACACTTTTGGGCTGATACCCTTCTGCGCTACTATTACCTTAGAGACATGCACTCTCTTTTCTCAACACATTTTTATATCCTCTCTAGCCTATTGCGAGTTTTACTTTTGCATGCATTAACACTTTTCACTGGTTTTGTTATTATATTTGTTACTATTCTATAGGCATTCTTTTGAATTCTAGCCCTAGCCTAGCCCACTAGTCTAGGTCTTTCTACCTATCTCTATTTTACGCTTTCATCGTACTACCAAAAATGCTTTATATAGAAACCCTTTGTTCTTTAATTCACCTTGGTGATTGTTATTGCTTTCTTGGCATTACAATGCCATTTATTTCGTTATTTATTTTTTTAATATTAATAATTCTGCAGATGCTTGCTGACGTGTTGCTGTATTTTTTTTTTGAAAAGTAATAATGCCGCCGCTTGGAGGCGTGGCTTAATTATAACGATTCCACAACAACTTTTTCAATATAGGGTGCGTTCGGCTCTGCAGTTCAGCTCTGTAGAGAGTTTGCAGTTCAGCTCTGTAGAGAGTTCCTTTCCACTTCCACAGAGAGAACCTCTCCACAGTACCCCCCCTCCAGAGCTGAGGCCCAGGTGCTCTAATCCAGGTAGCGGAGCGGCCTGCGCAACTGACGGCCTCTGCTCGATACATCTCTAGACAGAGGCGGCTGCAAACTAGGACGAGAGCAAGAACGAGGAACTGGTGATGGAGGTGCAGTAGTGGTGACTAGAGCGCGTGAAAGAGAGCGAGTGATAGGGCAAGGAATACGAGAAGGAAGTGGAACATCAGCAGTACTACTTGTGGAGAGCAGGGCAGGAGGTGGAGGAGTGGAAGGTGGCGGCAGAGGGAGAGGAGAAGGGGGAAAAGGAAGAGGATCTGGATCAAGAGGGGGAAGTGGTGGAGGTGGAGAATCAGTAGGAGAAGAAGGAGGGGAAGAGTCGGGAGGATATGAAGTAGGTGGAGAATCTGGTACAGGATAAGAAGGTGGTGTATCCAAAGGAATCGGAATAGGTTTCGGAAACAAGTCCGAATCTTGGACGCCAGGAGGATTCGCCTCAAAATAAGCAGGCTTAAGACGGTCTATCGATATTACTTCGGTGCGAGTGGGACGCTGTATTTTGAAGAACTTCTCCTTCCGAAGTATAACCGGGAAGGGTCCGTCGTACTTGGGTCGGAGAGGAGAACGGTGGGAGTCATGCCTGACTAAAACATGGGTACAGGAAGAAAGGTCCTTCGGTATGTAGGAGTGCACCTTTTGCTGGCGGGTCGGAGTAGTTCTCCAGGAGAGGGCACAGCGTTTCAAACGAGTGAGATACAGGGTGGGATCTGAGGTAGTGGGCGGGAAAGACTGAGAAAAGAACTCGCCAGGCAGGCGAAGAGTAGAGCCATAAACAAGTTCTGCAGTTGAACACTGAAGATCTTCCTTAACGGCCGTGCGTATACCCAGCATAACCAAAGGAAGAGCTTCAGTCCAGTGTTGTGGTTGTGGATGTGCCATGAGAGAGGCTTTAAGCTGACGGTGGAGCCTTTCACAAATCCCATTCGAGATAGGATGCAAGCTGGTAGTATGGATCTTCTCAGAACCAAGCAAGCGCATCAAATCTTTAAATAGGAAGGATTCGAAAACGCGACCTTGATCCGTCGTGACCGAGAGAGGAATGCCAAACCGAGAGATCCAATGAGGTTGAGCGCAGCTGTTTGCGGGGGAGGAAGAACAGTGGAGACGGTGGTAGAGTACTGTGGAATATGTTGGGCGTGATGCGCAGCTGTTTGCGGTGGAGGAAGAGCGGTGGTAGGTGTGGGAGAGACTGCGAAAACGTTGGAAGTAGAGGTTATTGGTGGGCGCACAACCCTGTCCGCTATGGTAGTAAACTCAGGGAGAGTTTGCCCCGGATTCAACGACTGCAGGACGCTGTGATGCCCAGCGGGCATCTTCTGGAGGAAGAGTGCACGAATAATTTGCACCTCTCGCGGAGAAGGTGTACCCCCAGCAAACCCAGCATTCTTGTCATCAACTCTGATGGTTTTTGATCGCCCAGGGCTACGCATCTAAGCAGCGTCTCCACCCGTTTCTCCCTGGTGGGGGCCAAGCGGTCGGTAATGAGTGTTTGGAGAGTGGCGTATGGAATGGTAGAGAGCCTAGTTTCCGCTAAACCGTCCCTAATTTTGGCCAGACAAGACTCTGGGAGAGCATTCACCACTCTCGCATATCTCTCCTTCTCGTCTTCTATGGACAGGAGCACTGCCTGACTCGGCGAGTTCAGACCAAAGGTCAGGATCGTTAACAAAGAAAGGTTGGAGATGTATAGATCGCGAGGACATAGTGAAAAGCGGAGAAATAGGGAGCGAGGGAGGGAAAGAAGATGGGGAGCGAGCGGAGGCTCTAATAGTGGATCGCGGGTGGAAAAAGCAAAGAAATTACAACCTTAGGAGCTAGACCAAGAATTAAAATGAGGCTGCTGCGATATGAAATTGAAAGTTGCCCAAAATACCTAAAAAAAATAAAAAAAAAAAATTATATATATTTTTATTTGAGTGAGTGTACGAGGTTTACCTCAGCAAACGAGGGTGTGGCTATACCGTGGTAATAATCCCACTGCAAGGGGCGATAATAATAATAATAATAATAATAATAATAATAATAATAATAATAATAATAATTAATAATAATAATAATAATAATAATAATAATAATAATAATAATAATAATAATAGTAATAATAATAATAATAAATAAATAATCATAAGAAAAATTATTATTTATTTATGAAATATAATAATTATAATAATAATAAATAATAATAATAATAATAGGTAATAATAATAATATATTATAATAATAAAATAATAATAATAATAATAATAATAATAATAATAATAATAATAATAATAATAATAATAATAATAATAATAATAATAATAATAATAATAATAGATAAATTTGATAGATAAGATAATATTAAAAAAATTGTCAAAGCTCACAACAGGTGAGAGAATGATATTCGTCCTAAGGAATAAAGAAATTGACCAATCTGGCGGTACAAACGGCACTTAGTTTGATACTCTGCTGACGGAGGTGGCTCTTGATGGCTGCAGCTTGACTTGTGAAGGCTGTTAAGAAGATAGAAAAAGGCACAAACACATATGATGGGCTAATACACCCGTTAAAAAATAAAATTGATATATAAAAAAAAAATTTTTTTTTATATATAATGTATGTTCGTGTCAGATGATAGCTGGAGGAGATTCCTGGTCCTGTGGCGGGTGTTCCGACCCCTATCTTTGGGGCTTATCTTCATTCTTCAAGGGTGTCACCATCTGAAGCTCGGTACACAGGGTTTAGGTTCTTGTGACCGCTTCTTTGAAGGGATGTAATAAGGAGTTGGTTGTTCTTTCTCAGTTTTATTTTCCTAATTCTATCTTTACAGTTGTGGGTTGGACCCCTGTCCTTAAAAATAAAAAAAACAACAAAGTATTAGAACAGCTAGGGTAATCTTAGTTATAACTATTCTACATATGAATCATGTACTGCAGGAAGAAATCCTACAGAAGATGAAACTTATGCAGAGTAGCAGTACAAAAATGAATATCAATGTGGAGCTGTTTTATGTGTAGGCATACACAGACAGGAAAAGGATCCTCTCTGGCATACATTCGATGAATATCAATGTGGGACTGTTTCATGTGTAGGCATACACAGACAGGAAAAGGATCCTCTCTGGCATACATTCGCATGAAGCACTTTTGCCTTTGGGTATGAGTTGTATACTCAGGTACTCACACACATAAAGATACCCGTTTCATGTTGCAGCATCGCTGACGAGAGAGAGAGAGAGAGAGAGAGAGAGAGAGAGAGAGAGAGAGAGAGAGAGAGAGAGAGAGAGAGATTAGACTGCGAATTCTGTGTAACTGCAAGTGTTTAATGTTCTACCAGAATTCGGGCATAGGTGGTTTATGTCCCGCTTGGGAGCTTTATACAGCCAATAGTAGTTTAGACCTTCTATCCACCGTATTAAACAACATGTCTTAATCATAATGTATAGGTACACAGGATATTTGATACCATATTGTTTACACTTCTAATTTCTAGCTATTTTGGCTGTGGCCCTTCTGCGGTACAATTACCTTTCATTGGACTTTTGCGTGACCCACAGGCCCGCTCTGGGTTAGGTACAACCAATAACTGTCTATCCGGCTGTTATTTGCTGTATTATAAGGTAAATATCTCTAACTCTCCTAAATTCTAACACCTTTGGGCTGATACCCCTCTGCGCTACTATTACCTTAGAGACATGCACTCTCTTTTCTCAACACATTTTTATATCCTCTCTAGCCTATTGCGAGTTTTACTTTTGCATGCATTAACACTTTTCACTGGTTTTGTTATTATATTTGTTACTATTCTATAGGCATTCTTTTGAATTCTAGCCCTAGCCTAGCCCACTAGTCTAGGTCTTTCCACCTATCTCCATTTTACGCTTTTATCGTACTACCAAAAATGCTTTATATAGAAACCCTTTGTTCTTTAACTCACCTTGGTGATTGTTATTGCTTTCTTGGCATTACAATGCCATTTATTTCGTTATTTATTTTTTTAATATTAATAATTCTGCAGATGCTTGCTGACGTGTTGCTGTATTTTTTTGAAAAGTAATAATGCCGCCGCTTGGAGGCGTGGCTTAATTATAACGATTCCACAACAACTTTTTCAATATAGGGTGCGTTCGGCTCTGCAGTTCAGCTCTGTAGAGAGTTTGCAGTTCAGCTCTGTAGAGAGTTCCTTTCCACTTCCACAGAGAGAACCTCTCCACAGTACCCCCCCCTCCAGAGCTGAGGCCCAGGTGCTCTAATCCAGGTAGCGGAGCGGCCTGCGCAACTGACGGCCTCTGCTCGATACATCTCTAGACAGAGGCGGCTGCAAACTAGGACGAGAGCAAGAACGAGGAACTGGTGATGGAGGTGCAGTAGTGGTGACTAGAGCGCGTGAAAGAGAGCGAGTGATAGGGCAAGGAATACGAGAAGGAAGTGGAACATCAGCAGTACTACTTGTGGAGGGCAGGGCAGGAGGTGGAGGAGTGGAAGGTGGCGGCAGAGGGAGAGGAGAAGGGGGAAAGGGAAGAGGATCTGGATCAGAGGGGGAAGCTGGATATAGAGAAGAAGGAGCGTGAAGAGATAGAGAGATATGAAGTAGGCGGGAATCTGGTACAGGAATAAGAAGGTGGTGTAACTAAAATGGAATCCGAATAGGTTTCGGAAACAAGTTCGAATCTTGGACGCCAGGAGAGTTCGCCTCAAAATAAAGCAAGGCTTATAGACGGTCTATCGATATTCTGTCGGTGCGAGTGGGCCCGCTGATTTTTTGAAGAACTGTCTTCTTCCGAAGTATAACCGGGAAGGGTCCGTCGTACTTGGGTCGGAGAGGAGAACGGTTGGGAGTCATGCCTGACTAAAACATGGGTACATGGAAGAAAGGTTCCTTCGGTATGTAGGAGCTGCACCTTTTGCTGGGCGGGTCGGAGTAGTTCTCGCAGGAGAGGTCACAGCGTTCAACACGACGTGAGATACAGGGTGGGATCTGAGGTAGTGGGCGGGAAAGACTGAGAAAAGAACTTGCCAGGCAGGCGAAGAGTAGATCCATAAACAGTTCTGCAGTTGAACACTGAAGATCTTCTTAACGGCCGTGTCGTATACCAGCATATTAACCAAAGGAAGAGCTTCCAGTCCAGTGTTCTGGTTGTGGATGTGCCATGAGAGAGGCTTTAAGCTGACGGTGGAACCTTTCACAAATCCCATTCGAGATAGGATGCAAGCTGGTAGTATGGATCTTCTCAGAACCAAGCAAGCGCATCAAATCTTTAAATAGGAAGGATTCGAAAACGCGACCTTGATCCATCGTGACCGAGAGAGGAATGCCCAAACCGAGAGATCAAATGAAACAAGAAGGCTTTTAGCATAGATTCGGCAGTATGCAACAGAGGAGAGGGATAGCTTTCGGTCACAACGGTGAACCGATAGATACAGGCGAATATCCTTGCCATGAGAAGGTGTAGGTGTATCGATGTGAGCTCTCTGCTCAAAACGAGGGGGAAAAAGGTGCTAAGGAGATCTTTTAGTGGTGTCTTTGCACCTTGAGCTTTGACAAGCCATGCCAGGCACGGACCCAATTCGCTACTTCGGCGTTAACTTTAGGCCACAAAAAACGAGCTGTTACCAGTTTGCCCCCCCCCCCCCCCCGTGGGGGTAAAGCCTCGACGCCAGGGTGTGAAAGCGAATGGAGATGCAGAAAACTGCCTTTCGAAGAGAATTTGGGACGAAAGGACGAGGGTGGCCTGTTGAAATGTCGCACAAGAGTCTCTTCTCTATGCCCGGAAGATTTAGCCACTACAGCTGTAGAGAACAGTCCTGCTGAAGATTGATATTGTCTTGCTCCTGGCCATGGCTGCGTAATCAATGTCAGGAATGAGAGAAAGAGAGTTAATTTCAATCCGAGAAAGGGCATCGCGGTGAAATTATCCACTCCGGAGATGTGACGTATATCCGTGGTAAACTGGGATACAAATTCGAGATGACGAGCTTCACGGGGGAAATGTCTTTCGTGGCGTGAAGCCATAGCAAAGGTTATTACCTTATGGTCAGTCAGGATATGAAACTCCCGTCCTTCCAAAAAGTATCTAAAATGGCGAACAGCAAGATACATGGCAAGCAACTCTCGACCGAAAGTACTATACCTCGTTTCAGCGGAATGGAGTTTGCACGAAAAGAAAGCAAGTGGGGACCATTCACCCTTTTGAAACTGCTGAAGCACCGAGCACCAACAAGCGAATGCGGAAGCATCTACTGCACTCTCGGCTGTGCGATATCATGGGGATGACTAAAAGAGTGGCGGAGGCGAGGGCTTCTTTGGAAGCCTCAAAAGCAGACTCTGCTGCCGGAGACCAGTCGACTTTTGTGGTGCTGCCTCGCTGTTTAGGACAAATGAGTGCGGTAAGCGGGCCTAAGAGGGCTGCCGCTGACTTCAGAAACCTATGGTAGAAGTTGATAATTCCCAGATATTGACGAAGCTGCTTTTGATTTTGGGGAAGTGTGAAGGCGCGGACAGCGGCGACCCGGTCTGCCAGAGGGCAAACACCCTCAGCCGAGACTGTGTGACCCAAGAAGGTGAGAGAAGACACACCGAATAAGCACTTAGTAAGATTGAGACGAATTCCCGCGTCATTCAACCTGCCAAAGAAGGCACGTAAGTGATCCGCATGTTCTTCAGAAGAGGAGGAGCAACGAGAAGATCATCTAAATAAGCCCAGCGGCAAACGGAAAGACGCACGAAGAATAGGAATCTATAAGCGTTTGAAATCGTTGAGCGGCGCATCTCAATAACCGAAAGGGTGTGTGATATACTCTAAAAGGCCAAACGGGGTGATCACGCTGTCTTGGGGACGTCTTTCCGGGGCTACTGGAATCTGGTGGTATGCCCGAATTAAGTCCAGAGAACAAAAGATAGTGCTGCCGGCTAGGTGGGAGGTGAAAGATTGTATGTGTGGGACCGGATAGCGATCTGGAATCGTGGCAGCATTCAGGGCCCTAAAATCACCACAGGGTCTCCAGTCCCCCGTAGTGTCCTTAGGAACCATGTGTAGCGGAGAAAACCAACAACTCTTGGAGGGACGCACAATACCCAGCCGTAGCATGTGCTCAAACTCGGCCTTGGCGGCCTTAAGCTTATCAGGTGGAAGACGACGAGCCCGAGCAAATGGCGGAGGTTAAGCTTTTCAATATGATGCTCTACAGAATGCTTAACTGGTATGTCCGCCGAGCAAGGATGTAATAAAGAAGGAAATTCCTTCTGCAGGAGGGTAAGAAAGGGAGAGACTACTGAAGAAGTTGGAGGAGCAATAGCAGAAACACCTTTTAGAGTAGAAGCGATAATAGCACCGGGAGTATAAAGAGAAGTATCGCCATCGACAAGTCGGCGATTACGAAGATCGACTATAAGATTAAAATGGGACAAAAAATCAGCACCGATAATAGGCTGTGTCACCTTTGCGACAAGAAAAACCAATGTGAACTGGCGGCGGAGAAAAAGATCCAACGTGCACAAACACTCTCCATATACCGGGATGGAAGAGCCATTGGCAGCAAAAGGTTGACGGCCCGAACGAGGAATAGCAGAGTCCTGGGAAGGGTCCCTGGGAACCAAAGAAAGGCTGGCCAGAATCGATCAAGAAGGAAAGTTTAGAAGAATGATCGTAGTTCGAAGAACATCCTGTGCAGTAGGAGGAGAAGAGGAAAAAGAGCCAGCATCTCCCGTCGCTCCTACGACGGGCTGGCTGTCGAGTTTCCCTGATAGAGAGGGCAGGAAGGATCACACTTATTCACGTCCATACCGAAAGTATGGTGATAGTAACAGTACCCATGCGGATACTGACGCTGGCGGTAAGAAGAAGCCGAGGGGGAACGAGGGCCACGAGAAGGACGAAAGTTGGAAGGAGTGTGATCACGGGAAGCGAAAGGGTGTTATTAATACTAGCCGCGAAGTGATGGAAAGGAAGAGCAGATGACACCGTTTTAGAAAAACCGACATGCCGGACCTCGAGAGATGCTAGAGAAAGATTGTACCCTGCGAAATCTGAAGGGTGTGGGAAGGTTTGGGGTGGTTGGAATGAGGAGGTTGACTGGAAAGGCGGCGGAAGGCGGTTGAGGGAGAAGGGGAAGGCGCAGCTGTTTGCGGGGGAGGAAGAACCAGTGGAGACGGTGGTAGAGTACTGTGGAATATGTTGGGCGTGATGCGCAGCTGTTTGCGGTGGAGGAAGAGCGGTGGTAGGTGTGGGAGAGACTGCGAAAACGTTGGAAGTAGAGGTTATTGGTGGGCGCACAACCCTGTCCGCTATGGTAGTAAACTCAGGGAGAGTTTGCCCCGGATTCAACGACTGCAGGACGCTGTGATGCCCAGCGGGCATCTTCTGGAGGAAGAGTGTACGAATAATTTGCACCTCTCGCGGAGAAGGTGTACCCCCCAGCAAACCCAGCATTCTTGTCATCAACTCTGATGGTTTTTGATCGCCCAGGGCTACGCATCTAAGCAGCGTCTCCACCCGTTTCTCCCTGGTGGGGGCCAAGCGGTCGGTAATGAGTGTTTGGAGAGTGGCATATGGAATGGTAGAGAGCCTAGTTTCCGCTAAACCGTCCCTAATTTTCAAGACTCTGGGAGAGCATTCACCACTCTCGCATATCTCTCCTTCTCGTCTTCTATGGACAGGAGCACTGCCTGACTCGGCGAGTTCAGACCAAAGGTCAGGATCGTTAACAAAGAAAGGTTGGAGATGTATAGATCGCGAGGACATAGTGAAAAGCGGAGAAATAGGTAGAGCGAGGGAGGGAAAGAAGATGGGGAGCGAGCGGAGGCTCTAATAGTGGATCGCGGGTGGAAAAAGCAAAGAAATTACAACCTTAGGAGCTAGACCAAGAATTAAAACGAGACTGCTGCGATATGAAATTGCCCAAAATACTTTAAAAAAATAAAAATAAATAAAAAATATATATATATTTTTATTTGAGTGAGTGTTCGAGGTTTACCTCAGCAAACGAGGGTGTGGCTATACCGTGGTAGTAATCCCACTGCAAGGGGCGATAATAATAATAATAATAATAATAATAATATAATAATAATAATAATAATAATAATAATAATAATAATAATAATAATAATAATAATAATAATAATAATAATAATAATAATAATAATAATAATTAATAATAATAATAATTATAATAATAATAATATAATAATAATAATAATATAATAAATAATATACTATATTATAATTAAATAATAATAACAATAATAAAATAATAAATTAATAATAATAAATATAATACATATAGAAAATATATAAATATAATAATAATAATCACACACATATAATAATAATAGCATAATTAATTCTATTAATAATATAATACTTATAATAATAATATAGTAATAAATAAATAATAATTATAATTGATACATAGATTAATTACGAGTTACGTGGGTTGTATGGAATACAGAAGTTGACCAAGGCGGGGGTCCAACGGAATTAGTTTGATACTCTGCTGACGGAGGTGGCTCTTGATGGCTGCAGCTTGACTTGTGAAGGCTGTTAAGAAGATAGAAAAAGGCACAAACACATATGATGGGCTAATACACCCGTTAAAAAATAAAATTGATATATAAAAAAAAAAAAAATTTTTTATATATAATGTATGTTCGTGTCAGATGATAGCTGGAGGAGATTCCTGGTCCTGTGGCGGGTGTTCCGACCCCTATCCTTGGGGCTTATCTTCACTCGTCAAGGGTGTCACCATCTGAAGCTCGGTACACAAGGTTTAGGTTCTTGTGACCGCTTCTTTGAAGGGATGTAATAAGGAGTTGGTTGTTCTTTCTCAGTTTTATTTTCCTAATTCTATCTTTACAGTTGTGGGTTGGACCCCTGTCCTTAAAAATAAAAAAAACAACAAAGTATTAGAACAGCTAGGGTAATCTTAGTTATAACTATTCTACATATGAATCATGTACTGCAGGAAGAAATCCTACAGAAGATGAAACTTATGCAGAGTAGCAGTACAAAAATGAATATCAATGTGGAGCTGTTTTATGTGTAGGCATACACAGACAGGAAAAAGATCCTCTCTGGCATACATTCGCATGAAGCAGTATTTTGGGTGTGAGACTGTTTCATGTGTAGGCATACACAGACAGGAAAAGGATCCTCTCTGGCATACATTCGCATGAAGCACTTTTGCCTTTGGGTATGAGTTGTATACTCAGGTACTCACACACATAAAGATACCCGTTTCATGTTGCAGCATCGCTGACGAGAGAGAGAGAAGAGAGAGAGAGGAAGAGAGAGAGAGAGAAGAGAGATAGAGAGAGAGAAGAAGAAGGAGAGGAGAGAGAAAGAAAAGGGGAGAGACGAGAGAGAGAGAGAGAAGAGAGAGAGGAGAAGAGAGGAAGAGAGAGAGAGAGGATGATTAGACCTGCGAATTTCTGTGTAACTGCAAGTGTTTAATGTTCTACCAGAATTCGGGCATAGGTGGTTTATGTCCCGCTTGGGAGCTTTATACAGCCAATAGTAGTTTAGACCTTCTATCCACCGTATTAAACAACATGTCTTAATCATAATGTATAGGTACACATTATATTTGATACCATATTGTTTACACTTCTAATTTCTAGCTATTTTGGCTTTGGCCCTTCTGCGGTACAATTACCTTTCATTGGACTTTTGCGTGACCCACAGGCCCGCTCTGGGTTAGGTACAACCAATAACTGTCTATCCGGCTGTTATTTGCTGTATTATAAGGTAAATATCTCTAACTCTCCTAAATTCTAACACCTTTGGGCTGATACCCTTCTGCGCTACTATTACCTTAGAGACATGCACTCTCTTTTCTCAACACATTTTTATATCCTCTCTAGCCTATTGCGAGTTTTACTTTTGCATGCATTAACACTTTTCACTGGTTTTGTTATTATATTTGTGTTACTATTCTATAGGCATTCTTTTGAATTCTAGCCCTAGCCTAGCCCACTAGTCTAGGTCTTTCCACCTATCTCTATTTTACGCTTTTATCGTACTATCAAAAATGCTTTATATAGAAACCCTTTGTTCTTTAATTCACCTTGGTGATTGTTATTGCTTTCTTGGCATTACAATGCCATTTATTTCGTTATTTTTTTTTTTTAATATTAAAATTCCTGCGATGCTTGCTGACGTGTTGCTGTATTTTTTTTGAAAAGTAATAATGCCGCCGCTTGGAGGCGTGGCTTAATTATAACGATTCCACAACAACTTTTTCAATATAGGGTGCGTTCGGCTCTGCAGTTCAGCTCTGTAGAGAGTTTGCAGTTCAGCTCTGTAGAGAGTTCCTTTCCACTTCCACAGAGAGCACCTCTCCACAGTACCCCCCTCCAGAGCTGAGGCCCAGGTGCTCTAATCCAGGTAGCGGAGCGGCCTGCGCAACTGACGGCCTCTGCTCGATACATCTCTAGACAGAGGCGGCTGCAAACTAGGACGAGAGCAAGAACGAGGAACTGGTGATGGAGGTGCAGTAGTGGTGACTAGAGCGCGTGAAAGAGAGCGAGTGATAGGGCAAGGAATACGAGAAGGAAGTGGAACATCAGCAGTACTACTTGTGGAGGGCAGGGCAGGAGGTGGAGGAGTGGAAGGTGGCGGCAGAGGGAGAGGAGGAGGGGGAAAAGGAAGAGGATCTGGATCAAGAGGGGGAAGTGGTGGAGGTGGAGAATCAGTAGGAGAAGAAGGAGGTGAAGAGTCGGGAGGAGATGAAGTAGGTGGAGAATCTGGTACAGGATAAGAAGGTGGTGTATCCAAAGGAATCGGAATAGGTTTCGGAAACAAGTCCGAATCTTGGACGCCAGGAGGATTCGCCTCAAAATAAGCAGGCTTAAGACGGTCTATCGATATTACTTCGGTGCGAGTGGGACGCTGTATTTTGAAGAACTTCTCCTTCCGAAGTATAACCGGGAAGGGTCCGTCGTACTTGGGTCGGAGAGGAGAACGGTGGGAGTCATGCCTGACTAAAACATGGGTACAGGAAGAGAGATCTTTCGGAATGTAAGAGTGCACCTTTTGCTGGCGGGTCGGAGTAGGTCTCCAGGAGAGGGCACAGCGTTTCAAACGGGTGAGGTACAGGGTGGGATCAGCAGTAGCAGGAGGGAAAGATTGATAAAAGAACTCGCCAGGCAGGCGAAGAGTAGAGCCCTAAACAAGTTCTGCTGTTGAACACTGAAGATCTTCCTTAACGGCCGTGCGTATACCCAGCATAACCAAAGGGAGAGCCTCAGTCCAGTATTCTGGTTGTGGATGTGCCATGAGAGAGGCTTTAAGCTGACGGTGGAGCCTTTCACAAATCCCATTCGAGATAGGATGCAAGCTGGTAGTATGGATCTTCTCAGAACCAAGCAAGCGCATCAAATCTTTAAATAGGAAGAATTCGAAAACGCGACCTTGATCCGTCGTGACCGAGAGAGGAATGCCAAACCGAGAGATCCAATGAGGTTGAGCGCAGCTGTTTGCGGGGGAGGAAGAACAGTGGAGACGGTGGTAGAGTACTGTGGAATATGTTGGGCGTGATGCGCAGCTGTTTGCGGTGGAGGAAGAGCGGTAGCGGTGGTAGGTGTGGGAGAGACTGCGAAAACGTTGGAAGTAGAGGTTATTGGTGGGCGCACAACCCTGTCCGCTATGGTAGTAAACTCAGGGAGAGTTTGCCCCGGATTCAACGACTGCAGGACGCTGTGATGCCCAGCGGGCATCTTCTGGAGGAAGAGTGCACGAATAATTTGCACCTCTCGCGGAGAAGGTGTATCCCCCAGCAAACCCAGCATTCTTGTCATCAACTCTGATGGTTTTTGATCGCCCAGGGCTACGCATCTAAGCAGCGTCTCCACCCGTTTCTCCCTGGTGGGGGCCAAGCGGTCGGTAATGAGTGTTTGGAGAGTGGCGTATGGAATGGTAGAGAGCCTAGTTTCCGCTAAACCGTCCCTAATTTTGGCCAGACAAGACTCTGGGAGAGCATTCACCACTCTCGCAAATCTCTCCTTCTCGTCTTCTATGGACAGGAGCACTGACTCGGCAAGTTCAAACCAAAGGTCAGGATCGTTAACAAAGAAAGGTTGGAGATGTATAGATCGCGAGGACATAGTGAAAAGCGGAGAAATAGGTAGAGCGAGGGAGGGAAAGAAGATGGGGAGCGAGCGGAGGCTCTAATAGTGGATCGCGGGTGGAAAAAGCAAAGAAATTACAACCTTAGGAGCTAGACCAAGAATTAAAACGAGACTGCTGCGATATGAAATTGCCCAAAATACTTTTAAAAAAAAAAAAAAAAATTATATATATTTTTATTTGAGTGAGTGTACGAGGTTTACCTCAGCACACGAGGGTGTGGCTATACCGTGGTAGTAATCCCACTGCAAGGGGCGATAATAATAATAATAATAATAATAATAATAATAATAATAATAATAATAATAATAATAATAATAATAATAATAATAATAATAATAATAATAATAATAATAATAATATAATAATAATAATAATAATAATAATTAATAATAATTAATAATTATAATAATACTATAATAATAATAGTAATAATAATAATAATTATATATACACTATAATAATAATAATAATAATAATAATAATATATAATAATAATAATAATATTAATAATATATAATAATAATAATAATTAATACCTACTGCACGTCTGACCAAGGAAGGGGTCCAACTACTGGTGATTTGGTGCAGGGACAGGCTGGTGGCTGCTGCCGCTGCGACTTTTGGAGGCTGATGAGAAGAGCTAGAGTGATTTGATGCTGGAACAGGCTGGTGGCTGCTGCTGGACTTGTGAAGGCTGTTAAGAATAGAGGAAAAGGCACAAACACAAAATGATGGGCTAATACACCCGCCAAAAAATAAAAAATTATTTATAAATTTTTTTTATATATATTGTATGTGCATGCCAGATGAAAGCTGGAGGAGATTCCTGGTCCTGTGGCGGGTGTTCCGACCCCTATCCTTGGGGCTTATCTTCACTCTTCAAGGGTGTCACCATCTGAAGCTCGGTACACAGGGTTTAGGTTCTTGTGACCGCTTCTTTGAAGGGATGTAATAAGGAGTTGGTTGTTCTTTCTCAGTTTTATTTTCCTAATTCTATCTTTACAGTTGTGGGTTGGACCCCTGTCCTAAAAAACAAAAAAACAACAAGGTATTAGAACAGGGTAATCCTAGTTATTACTATTCTACATATGAATCATGTACTGCAGGAAGAAATCCTACAGAAGATGAAACTTATGCAGAGTAGCAGTACAAAAATGAATATCAATGTGGAGCTGTTTTATGTGTAGGCATACACAGACAGGAAAAGGATCCTCTCTGGCATACATTCGCATGAAGCAGTATTTTGGGTGTGAGGCTGTTTCATGTGTAGGCATACACAGACAGGAAAAGGATCCTCTCTGGCATACATTCGCATGAAGCAGTATTACCTTTGGGTATGAGTTGTATACTCAGGTACTCACACACATAAAGATACCCGTACGTATATGCAGCATCGCTGAAGAGAGAGAGAGAAAAGAGAGAAGAGAGAAGAGAGAGGAGAGAGAGAGAGAGAGAGAGAGAGAGAGAGAGAGAGAAGAAGAGAGATTAGACTGCGAATTCTGTGTAACTGCAAGTGTTTAATGTTCTACCAGAATTCGGGCATAGGTGGTTTATGTCCCGCTTGGGAGCTTTATACAGCCAATAGTAGTTTAGACCTTCTATCCACCGTATTAAACAACATGTCTTAATCATAATATATAGGTACACAGGATATTTGATATCATATTGTTTACACTTCTAATTTCTAGCTATTTTGGCTGTGGCCCTTCTGCGGTACAATTACCTTTCATTGGACTTTTGCGTGACCCACAGGCCCGCTCTGGGATAACCAATAACTGTCTATCCGGCTGTTATTTGCTGTATTATAAGGTAAATATCTCTAACTCTCCTAAATTCTAACACCTTTGGGCTGATACCCTTCTGCGCTACTATTACCTTAGAGACATGCACTCTCTTTTCTCAACACATTTTTATATCCTCTCTAGCCTATTGCGAGTTTTACTTTTGCATGCATTAACACTTTTCACTGGTTTTGTTATTATATTTGTTACTATTCTATAGGCATTCTTTTGAATTCTAGCCCTAGCCTAGCCCACTAGTCTAGGTCTTTCCACCTATCTCTATTTTACGCTTTTATCGTACTACCAAAAATGCTTTATATAGAAACCCTTTGTTCTTTAACTCACCTTGGTGATTGTTATTGCTTTCTTGGCATTACAATGCCATTTATTTCGTTATTTATTTTTTTAATATTAATAATTCTGCAGATGCTTGCTGACGTGTTGCTGTATTTTTTTGAAAAGTAATAATGCCGCCGCTTGGAGGCGTGGCTTAATTATAACGATTCCACAACAACTTTTTTTTCCACATAGGGTGCGTTCGGCTCTGCAGTTCAGCTCTGTAGAGAGTTTGCAGTTCAGCTCTGTAGAGAGTTCCTTTCCACTTCCACAGAGAGAACCTCTCCACAGTAACCCCCTCCAGAGCTGAGGCCCAGGGGCCCAGGTGCTCTAATCCAGGTAGCGGAGCGGCCTGCGCAACTGACGGCCTCTGCTCGATACATCTCTAGACAGAGGCGGCTGCAAACTAGGACGAGAGCAAGAACGAGGAACTGGTGGTGGAGGTGCAGGAGTGGAGACTAGAGCGCGTGAAAGAGAGCGAGTGATAGGGCGAGGAATACGAGAAGGAAGTGGAACATCAGCAGTACTACTTGTGGAAGGCAGGGCAGGAGGTGGAGGAGTGGAAGGTGGCGGCAGAGGGAGAGGAGGAGGGGGAAAAGGAAGAGGATCTGGATCAAGAGGGGGAAGTGTTAGAGGTGGAGAATCAGTAGGAGAAGAAGGAGGTGAAGAGTCGGGAGATGAAAGAGGTGGAGAATCTGGTACAGGATAAGAAGGTGGTGTATCCAAAGGAATCGGAATAGGTTTCGGAAACAAGTCCGAATCTTGGACGCCAGGAGGATTCGCCTCAAAATAAGCAGGCTTGAGACGGTCGATCGATATTACTTCGGTGCGAGTGGGACGCTGTATTTTGAAGAACTTCTCCTTCCGAGGTATAACTAGGAAGGGCCCGTCGAACTTGGGTTGGAGAGGAGAACGGTGGGAGTCATGCCTGACTAAAACATGGGTACAGGAAGAAAGGTCCTTCGGTATGTAGGAGTGCACCTTTTGCTGGCGGGTCGGAGTAGTTCTCCAGGAGAGGGCACAGCGTTTCAAACGAGTGAGATACATGGTGGGATCTGCAGTAGTGGGCGGGAAAGACTGATAAAAGAACTCGCCAGGCAGGCGAAGAGTAGAGCCCTAAACAAGTTCTGCTGTTGAACACTGAAGATCTTCCTTAACGGCCGTGCGTATACCCAGCATAACCAAAGGAAGAGCTTCAGTCCAGTGTTGTGGTTGTGGATGTGCCATGAGAGAGGCTTTAAGCTGACGGTGGAGCCTTTCACAAATCCCATTCGAGATAGGATGCAAGCTGGTAGTTGGATCTTCTCAGAACCAAGCAAGCGTATCAAATCTTTAAATAGGAACAAATGATAAATCGCGACCTTGATCCGTCGTGACCGAGAGAGGAATGCCCAAACCGAGAGATCCAATGAAACAAGAAGGCTTTAGCTATAGATTCGGCAGTAGCAACAGAGAGAGGGATAGCTTTCGGTCCAACGAGTGAACCGTGATCGTACAGGCGACGATATATCGCTATGCCATGAAGAAAGGTTGAAGAGGTTCAACAATAATCGATGTGACTCTCTCAAAACGTTGGCCAGGGGGCAAAAAGGTCCCTAAGGGAGCTTTAGTGTGTCTTTGCACATTAGAGCTTTGACAAGCCATGCAGGCGCTTTAGGCCGCACAAAACGAGCTGTTACCAGTTTGCGTGAAGCCTCGACGCCAGGGTGTGAAAGCGAATGGAGATTCCAAAAACTGTTTTTGAGAGAATTTTGGACGAAAGGAACGAGGGTGGAATTGTTGATAATGTCGCCAAAAGAGTCTCTTCTCTATGCCCGGAAGATTTAGCCACTGCAGCTGTAGAGAAGAGTCCTGCTGAAGATCGATATTGTCTTGCTCCTGGCACGTGGCCATGGCTGCGTAATCAATGTCAGGAATGGGAGAAAGAGGGTTAATTTCAATCCGAGAAAGGGCATCAGCGGTGAAATTATCCACTCCGAAGATGTGACGTATGTCCGTGGTAAACTGGGAAACAAATTCGAGATGACGAGCTTCACGGGGGGAATGTCTTTCGTGGCGTGAAGCCATAGCAAAGGTTATTGCCTTATGGTCGGTCAGGATATGAAACTCCCGTCCTTCCAAAAAGTACCTAAAATGGCGAACAGCAAGATACATGGCAAGCAACTCCCGACCGAAAGTACTATACCTCGTTTCAGCGGGTTGGAGCTTGCGCGAAAAGAAAGCAAGTGGGGACCATTCACCCTTTTGAAACTGCTGAAGCACCGCACCAACAGCGAAATCGGAGGCATCTACCTGCACTCTCGCTGGTGCGGTATCATGGGGATGAACTAAAAGAGTGGCGGAGGCGAGGGCTTCTTTGGAAGCCTCAAAAGCAGACTCTGCTGCAGAAGACCAGGCGACTTTTGTGGTGCTGCCTCGCTGTTTAGGACAAATGAGTGCGGTAAGC
>JABUQX010123416.1:0-11587 GCA_015478945.1 Trachelipus rathkii
GTTGATAAGAACATTGATAACATTCTTTCCAATGATTTAGTAAAGAAATATAATATGTGATGGGATCTTCAAATACTCTCAACATATGTGAAATAGGAGACCATTGGCTCATTAAACCTAATGAATGATGGTGTAAAATTATGCTTACGCAATCCAGAAAAATAGAGTTTTATCCCATATATTATGTCTAAAGAACATTTCAATATGAATCATTAAGCCTAATATTAATGAAAAGATAGGGGAAATACTGGATCTAGCGCAAGCTTCTGTTCCCGTCATGGCTGAGCATAAATCGTCGTCAACACTCACAAAAGATTCATTTCCATCAGGGAATGACCCCCTTATTTTCTTTCTACTATTCTCAACTTCTGAACCATTGTAGAAGTGTTGTTTTCCATGAGAGAACAATACAGATGATACATAGGTTTCTTCTAGTTTTACAGGGGTTCTAAACGAGCCAAATAACTTTCAAAACTAATCAAATATTATTAACATAATCTCTATTTGGACAACCAGAAGGGATTTCTAGACAAATTACCTGATTATCACCTAGACCTAAAATAGTGATTACATAATTGTCATTGAAAGCATGTGCCAGTATGGCGTTAATGTTATAATAGTCCAACCTTTTTGTCTCATCCCCTCGAATCCGCCACGATGAAACCTATGACCTCAATTTCCATCCTTTGGCTCATCACCAGTTAGTTTTAGATCATACAACCTTTGTTGATAAGTTACCAAACTATGAGAATAAATTTTATATGAATTTTGAAAAAGATACTTCATGCCAAAATATTTGTCAAATACTGCAAATGGAATAGCTGTATTCTCATATCTGAAGCGATTATTACATTTGGAAAAATCCCAATTGTACCTACCTTATCGTAGTTATTTAAAGATGAAAACTCCGCTAACCTATTGCCTATTTCGACCTATGTCAATGACTTGGTTTAATATATCATATCAGAGAGGCTTGTGACTGCTAGATCTTTCTCTGTCACAGTCTGCAATCATCCTATCATAAAGGTTTGCTTGCAGAACATGCGATCAAACATTTTCTCTTCAAGTTATTTAGGTACCAAAACAAAGTGACAATGTTCCGTTGGAAGGGTACCATTCTCATTAAAGTAGTTTATGATCTGTTCGATATATTTTTTATGGGATTTAATATAATCTAAAAGGACTTAAGTGTTATTGTATGTATAATATTTAGGTTTACATATCGTCTTTATAAAAAAAACACCTATCGAAACATTGAAGTCAAGATGATCTACAGGGTGACATGGCCTTATCCGAAATCATGTCATATAGGGGCTAGTCTGTTTTGAATATTCCCAATTTGTAGATAGAAATATTTCATTTTTATGTAAAACAAAAATTAGTACTCGCTTTCATTTCATTTCTTGCAGGCAATAGAGTCTTAAATGGCGATGTGGATGAAAATATCGATGATTCTACACATTTTTTGCTTATTTGCATAAAAATTTTGATTAAAATAGTTTTGTATTTTTTATAAAAGGATTTAAAAACAATTTGTTTGCATGAAAGTTTGTCTCAATCATCCCTTTGAAGATGTATGCATCAAAAATAAAAAAAAAAAAATAGTTTATCAAAGTAGAGCTTTAAAAAGGGTTAATTAAGCCGTGAAAAATTTGACCAACGTGTACCGATAATGTGATTTTTAAAGACGTACCTGAGCAGGGTTAAAATGGTAGTAGTAGTTTTGGTAACTTTAAACTCTATTGGGTTATAATAATCATACATCATTACTGCTGTTTTATCACCTTTCCTAATTTTTATCGTAATAATATGCCTAAAGCTTGGTTTTTTGACATAGTGTTGTATAGAACTTAAATTAAGACTAGATTTTAAAAGGAAATGCATAGGAAAAGATGACCTTGGATCATAATCTAAATTCATATTTTTACCTGACACTAATTTAATGCATCCTTTACAATGTAAACTAAATTTCAGTTGTCTAGTTCTTAACAATGTAAACATTTCAGGACAAATAGTGATTAAATAAATCATAATAGAATGATAAACAATAGTTATGTCAGAAGATTTAAGTTCCTGTGTCAGATTGTTAGTTCAGGCATGAAAATGTGTTGACACATTATGCATTGAATTTGTTAAATAGGTTCAACTATGATGTGAACACTGCAATCGATGATCAATAGTGCCTCGATCAAAGTAATCCATATTGGGGTCCAGTAACAAGTCTGAATCCAGTTTAATGTCACTGATCATTATTTTAAATTGGTCCTGAAGCAAAGGTAGATAACTCCTTAATCTCTCAGTCATGCCCCAGGCCTTAAATGTGATTAATCTTCTGATTTCAGTGCTTAATCCTAATATATCTACTTTAAGTGATGAGTTCTTCACTACACGCTCGGCTGTCTCACTGCCAAAGTAAGGAGTATAATTTTCTCTGAATGTTGTGTAGTAGTTTGCATTGGATGTAAAATTTAACCTATCACATGTAGCTGATATATATCCGGATGCTTTGCTGAATCTTGTAGGTGTTATCCTCAACTGTTTACCAGGAAAATGTGTAACTCCAATTATTGGTTTTCCCCAAGTAATTAATCTAAGTTCATTTGAAATTTCTACTGAGCATTCAAATTTATCTATAATATATAAATTTAATGTATTTATAATTTTTCTTTCTTGTAATTTCATTTTCTAAGCATTTCATTATTTTATTAATTCCTTCATTTACGTTCCCTGTTGCTATACGAGTTAAAGTGCTTGTATTAGTTAATCTAGTGGATAAATTATCAGTTATGCCTATGCTAGAGCACATATACACCTCCGAGTTCCATGTAGCATAAAATGGAGATGAACAAAGTTTATCTATGAAGATAACTTTTGTTTCTGAAGTATAATAATTAATCTAACCATTTTCTTATTTCGGGATTAGTTACATAATCTTCTAAATACTTGTTACGGCATCTCTGAGCCATCTCTTTAGGAAGTGACAAATGAACAATGTTGATAGAGTGAGGGTTCTCTAACAATGGTTGTATATCTGTTTTGTTTGGAATTTTTATATTGAAAGGTTTAAAGTAATTATTGTGTTGGTAAGAACATTTTCAGCACTCTTTTCAATGTTTTAGTAAAGAAATATGGTATGTGATGGAACCTTCAAATCCTCTCATCATATGTGAAATAAGAGACCATTTACTCATTCCACCTAATGAATGATGGTGTAAAACATGTTTACGCAACTAGAAAAGATAGAATTTTATCCTATATGTTATATCTAAAGAACATTTCAATATGAATAATTAAGCCTAGTATTAATGAAGGGACGGGGGAAATACTGGATCTAGCGCAAGCTTCTGTTCCCGTCATGGCTGAGCATAAATCGTCGTCAACACTCACAAAAGATTCATTTCCATCAGGGAATGACCGCTTTATTTTCTTTCTACTGTTCTCAACTTCGGAACATTTGTAGAAGTGTTGTTTTCCATAAGAGAACAATACAGAACAGATGATACATAGGTTTCTTCTAGTTTTAGAGGAGTCCTAAACGAGCCAAATAACTTTCAAAACTAATCAAATATTTATTAACACAATCTTTATTTGGACAATCTGAGAGCATTTCTAGACAAATTACCTGATTATCACCTTGACCCAAAATGGTGATTACATAATTGTCATTGAATGCATGTGCCAATATGGCGTTAATAGTTAGAATAGTCCAAACCTTTTGTCTCATCCCCTCGAATCAACCACGATAAAACCTACGACCACAATTCCATCCTTTGACTCATCACCAGTTAGTTTTAAATCATACAACCTTTGTTGATAAGTTGCCAAACTTTGAAAATAAATTTTGTGAATTTTGAAAAAGATACTTCATGCCAAAATATTCGGTAAATACTGCAAATGAAATAGCTTTATTCTCATATCTGAAACGATTATTCCATTTAGAAAAATCCAAATGTATAAAGACTCATTGTTTACCTACCTTATCGTAATTATATAAAGATGAAAACTGTGCTATCCTATTGTCTATTTCAACCTTTGTCAATGACATGGTTTGATATATCATATAGGAGAGGATAATGACTGCTAGATTTTTCTCTATCACAGTCTTCAATCATCTTATCATTTTCTCTTCAAGTTCTTTAGAAACCAAAACAAAGTGACAATGTTCCGTTGGAAGAGTACTATTCTCATTAAAGTAGTTTATGATCTGTCCGATATATTTTTTATGGGCTTTAATATAATTTAAAAAGACTCTAGTGTTATTGTATGTATAATTTTTAGGTTTAATATTATCTTTATAAAAAGAACACCTATCGAAACATTGAGGCCAAGATGATCTACAGGGTGACATGGCCTTATCCGAAATTATGTCATATAGGGGCTTGTCGGTTTTGAATGTTCCCAATTTGTAGATAGAAATATTTCATTTTTATATATATATAAAAAATTTTGTGCTCACTTTCATTTCATTTCTTGCAGGCAATAGAGTCCTAAATGGCGATGTGGATGAAAATATCGATGATTCTACACATTTTTTGCTTATTTGCATAAAAATTTTAATTAAAATACTTTTGTATTTTTATAAAAGGATTTAAAAAGAAATTGTTTGCATGAAAGTTTGTCTCCATCATCCCTTTGAAGATGTATGCATCAAATGTAATAAAATAATAACCTACTTTATCAAAATAGAGCTTTAAAAAGGGTTAATTAAGCCGCTAAAAATTTGACCAACGTGTACCGACTATGTGATTTTTAAAGACGTTTACTTGAGCAGGGTTAAAATGGTAGTAGTAGTTTTGGTAACTTTAAACTCTATTGCGTTATAGCATTCATACAACATGACTTATGTTTTATCAGCATTTCCTAATTTGTATCGTAATTATATGCCTAAAGCTTGTTTTTTTTGACATAGTGTTGTATAGAACTCTTAAATAAAGACTAGATTTTATCCAAATATTGGTTTCCCTCAAGTAATTAATCTAAGTTCATTTGAAATTTCTACTGAGCATTCAAATTTATCTATAATACTATATAAATTTAATGTATTTATTAATGTCACATAGACATAATTTTTCTGTCTTGTAATTTCATCTAAGCATTTCATTATTATATTAATTCCTTCATTTACGTTCCCTGTTGCTATACGAGTTAAAGTGCTTGTATTAGTTAATCTAGTGGATAAATTATCAGCTATGCATATGGAGTTCCATGTAGCATAAAATGGAGATGGACTCCAAAGTTTATCTATGAACATAGCTTTTATTTCAGGAGCATAATAATCTAACCATTTTCTTATTTCGGGATTAGTTACATTATCTTCTAAATACATGGTTGCGGCATCTCTGAGCTTTCTCTTTGAAAGTGACAAATAAACAATGTTGATAGAGTGAGGGTTCTCTAAAAATGATTGTATATCTATTTTGTTTTGAATTTTTATATTGAAATATATAAAGTAATTATTGTGTTGGTAAGAACATTGATAGCATTCTTTCCAATGATTTAGTAAAGAAATATAATATGTGATGGGATCTTCAAATACTCTCAACATATGTGAAATAGGAGACCATTGGCTCATTAAACCTAATGAATGATGGTGTAAAATTATGCTTACGCAATCCAGAAAAGATAAGAGTTTTATCCCATTTGTTATGTCTAAAGAACATTTCAATATGAATAATTAACCAACGTGTACCGATAATGTGATTTTTAAAGACGTACCTGAGCAGGGTTAAAATGGTAGTATGACTTATGTTTTATCAGCATTTCGTAATTTGTATCGTAATCATATGCCTAAAGCTTGTTTTTTTTGACATAGTGTTGTATAGAACTCTTAAATTAAGACTAGATTTTAAAGAGAAATACATAGGAAAAGATGAACTCGGATCATAATCTAAATTTATCTTTTTATCTTACACTAATTTAATGCATCCTTTACAATGTACACTAAATTTCAGTTGTCTATTTCTTAACAATGTGAACATTTCAGGACAAATAGTGACTAAATAAATCATAATAGAATGATGAACAATAGTTCTGTCAGAAGATTTAAGTTAATGTGTCAAATTGTTAGTAGAGACATGAAAATGTGTTGACATATTAGGCATTGAATTTGTTAAATAGGTTCGACTATGATGTGAACACTGCAATCGATGATCAATAGTGCCTCGATCAATGTAAGCCATATTAAGGTCCATTAAGAAATCTGAATCCAGTTTAATATCACTGACCATTATTTTAAATTGGTCCTGAAGCAAAGGTATGTAACTCCTTAATCTATCAGTTATGCCCCAGGCCTTTAATGTGATTAATCTTCTGATTTCAGCGCTTAATCCTAATATATCTATTTTAAGTGATGGGTTCTTCACTACACGCTCAGCCGTCTCACTGCCAAAGTAAGGAGTATAATTTCCTCTGAATGTTGTGTAGTAGTTTGCATTGGATGTAGGATTTAACCTATCACATGTGACTGATATATATCCTGATACTTTACTGAATCTGTAACAGGTTTGTTGTTTAATAATGATTTTACCCATGTTTTTAATGAATAATTAATTATCTTTTGGTTCGAAATCATGGTAAAAATAATATATATTCAAAAGGCAATACCACTTTTCAATCCACTTGTCCAGAGTCGCATATTATAATACATCAATGACTAATCTATTACATCTATTAAGCTTAAAGACGTTTATTAATAAAATAGGCAACTCTTTTTTATAAATTTATCAACTAATATCAATGCATTCACTAAAAATGAAATCACATCTTTGAGAATAATGAGGAAGAGTATCATATAACCAACTTTAATTATAATATATAATTAATAAATAAACGTATCGTGCAATGAATAATATTCCAACTCTATTCAATTAAGTATTATATTAAAATATATATATTATAAATTCGTAAGACCATAAACTTTATCATTTTTACTGGCGCACGATATAGATGCGTAATTAATAAAATACTATATAAGTCCATACTGGGAGTCAATTGGCTCATATCCTAATCCGCCTTTTTAGGGGAACCAGCCATAGCATAGTTTCTTGTAAAAAGAATGTCGGATTATACTTCGACATGCTCCGGAGTCAATCAATGGCATCTGTATAGTACACCCTTAATCCGAGAGTTACTTTGTACGGGTTGTGTCTGGTAGATACAACGGTGAATGATATAACATGTAGTGTTTAATTTTGGTTATTTTTAGGGTTCTCATAAAACAGCAAATTAAAGCCTCCGTCTTAAAATTTTGTATTCGCTCATCGGCCGGAAGACAAAACCAAATTTCAGATTTAGGTGAAATGTTGAAATAACAAATTTAGTTGCCGAACACTCAATTTCAGTCCTAAAAGGGAATTATCCGAATTAGAGTGGGAAGCAAGAAATACGCAATTTTGGAAAAAAAGACGAGTAAAATATCAGACCAGAGTTAAGGTGAAAAGATCGATAAAGAAGAGAAGAGAGAAGAGAAAGGAAGATGACGAGCGGTCAAGAGAGAGAGAGACAGCAGAAAGAAGAGGAGAAGAGGCGAAGGTAGAAGATTATGAGTCATGTAGAAGAGAAAAAGCAGGTAGTAGTTTACAATTCATAGGACTTGATATAATTCTTCTTTCACGTATCAGGACATCCTCTAATAAGAGGGATAATATTCTTAATTCTGGTCCAGAAATTATGGGAAAGTCAGGTAATAAGTATTGTCGAACGGAGGCGGGCTTAAAACATGAAAGCCTACAAAAATGGGTCGGATAGAAGATTAAGGGGGTATCACTTCGAGAAAAGGAGTGTTACTACCCTTTCCACAGCGGGGGCGCTGCGCCTATTCAGTTTTAGATAATATGAAAATGGAAAAGGGATCATTGTAAGTTTCCTAAAAACTAAAAAATAAATGAAAATATTTATATAGAGTTTGAGAGCTTAAGGAAAATTAATTTAAGAATCTTCTTACCCAAAAAGTTAAAGAAGAATATTTTGAGTGCTCACTAAAATTAGGGCAGCAAATACATTAATTAAATAC
The DNA here is from genome assembly GCA_015478945.1 of Trachelipus rathkii. NCBI lineage: Eukaryota > Metazoa > Arthropoda > Malacostraca > Isopoda > Trachelipodidae > Trachelipus > Trachelipus rathkii. The sequence continues at coordinate 8,012 of JABUQX010123416.1, forward strand.
AAACTAATAAACAAGATATTAATATAATAATATAAGAATACAATTAAAAATAATAATATATGGAATAATTCTCTAATTAATAAAATTTTAAAATTATCAATATAATAATTACAATTAAATATAAATCAGTAAAATTATAAATATTATTAAGTTTTTACTTAAAAATCCTTGGAGTTATTCTATGTGATAGTATTCGAGGACCTAAATAAATATGAGGGCGGTGTCTAATAAGAGTACTTGATAAGAGTATTAATAGACACAAGAGTACTTGATAAGAGTATTAATAAGAGTATTAATAGTAAGTAAATATTATTGTTGATAAGGATATTCATGAATAGAAATTAGGTTTGAGCGTGCATCAATTAAGTAAGTAGATCTGAAAATGTTGAGAGCGGAAAGCAATAAAAGAGGAAATGTGAACTGTTGGTTATTATAAGAAATGAATTAGAATAGAAGCTCTGATGGAGAAAGCCCGAGTAATGCATTATGTATCACACCAGGAATAATGTTTACCTATCCCCTTGGCCTGCTTACTCCCTAATTCTATCCATTCTCATTCCTTATGATTTAATGTAATTTATATCATTTTAATACACTTTTAAATACCACATTAATTTAACTCGGTGTGTTTTTAAAAACATCCGCCCCACTGCTTCTATATGACGCTTAACACCGGTATACAGAAACTGACAGCACGCTGGGTCGTTTACTTCTATAATCCCATAACAGCACTTTTGGTGGTCTGAACAAATTGTGCTCACTCTTAACAGTTGTAAAAGATTTGGTCGGGAAGGGAGTGTGTTCTCCTCGAGTGAACCTCCTGAGGGCCCTGCGTACATCATGCTCACGGTGAGTGTGACGCATAAATTTTTACGATTGCTTTTCCTTCAAAGTGGAGAACATTAGTCCGGAGAGCTGTATAGATAGAGGTCATGTGTGGCACGAGTGTTAGAAGATGTGCATATTTCAGCGTATCTCCTAGATTTTCACTGTCTCAGAAATATTCTAATTTTACTATGAGTCCTGTGCTCTAATCTAAAACACGAATAGAAAGGTTAAACATTAAGTACTGCGACATAATTAATAAATAGAAAATAAATAAAAAATAATAGATATAATAAAATAAATAAGAAATATGAATAATAATAATATAATAATTAATATAATATATTCAAATAATAATAAATATAATGCTATAAAATTAAAAATTTCATTCATCAGAATGAAAAATTACAATTAACTCATTTAATACATACGCGAATGCATACAGTCTCCAGCAGCACAGCACACTACACTATGCATCAATACAATAATCACGCCTACACTCATCCACGCTCACATATATAATTATATACAGTTTTATAATAATTAGCCCGATATATAACTGTTATATGTATTAGTTTATATCTTGATATAATTACTCCTAATAACGATATTATATATATATATATGTATAAATAGAGGTGTTAAATATAAATAAAACGTTATGAATAATTTCACTTGTTTACAGTTACCTCCACATCCACGGGCCCGAGAGCATTTCTATAGAGAGAAGTGGGGGAAAGTACAACAGGAAACTCCCAATTTACACCCATACCTAAGGCAAATGCTCAGGTGATCTGCAAGACGTGGGACATTTATGGTGGAATTCACACTAGGTATCGGAAGAGAGAGATATAAGTAATTTGCAAGGAGTTCCACAGACCTAAAGACAAGCATAAAGACTGGAAAAGAACGAAGAGGACTCGTCCTCGACTATGTCTGAGAAGGGTTTTGGCATGGAATCACCTCCTTTGAAAAAACAACAGAGTGGTGTAGGGATCAAAATACTAGCATTGCAACTGAAATTGTGTTTGACTATAAATACTGTTTATCAAACTTGAGAGGTGCAAGGATGAGTTAGTAAGAAAGTCGCCGCGCATGTATTATCAGTTCAAAGATCATGCGACATGCATTGGCAACCCCGTTGTATTGGAAGAGGACGACGCAAATGGATGAAGTAATAAGTGCGGCAAACTCCTCTCAAGCACCTGCCCTGTTAGTACCTTAAGAAAAAAGATATGAATATTAACTTCCCATTTTAAAGTTGAAGAGAATAAAGAGTACAAGACAGTTTATTATCTCTTTATGCTTTGATTTGAACCATATTCATAGAAGGGTGGAGCCGGAGCCACCTCCAATAGTGAAATAACAGTACTTTCCATACAGAGGCTAATAAGGCCTTAATAAACTGGAGAGAATGTGCAGAGGAAAATATTCCCGCAATCTGAACCTCCCAGCTACTTTGAGGCCTCCTTGCAACCGTTGTTGCGAGGTGTTCAAGACAATTTATTGTTTAGTTAAGACCATACGATGTTAGTTTTCATATAGAGGTCAAAGAGTGTTGAGAGAAAATAGGCAAAAGTTGGGAGTGTCTTTAGATTAGGGAATGTCGATAGTTGAGTTTTTAAAGAGTTGAATTTTAAAATATGAAGCGATCACACAGAAAAATCAACCAGTTCGACAAGGATAGAATCCGAAAGGTATGACGAAAGTCATTCTATTTACAATATAGAAAGCAGATTCAGATTGAAAAGAAAGAGTGAGAGTCGAGTCATCTGCAATAAGAGAGTGAACAGAGTTGATGAAGTACAGCTGAGGAAGAATCGTTGATGGAAAGTAGGAATAAAGTTAAGATAAAACAGAACTTTTACAAAAAGAGGAAGAATTACAGGAAGAGGAAAGAGCTAAAAAAGCACAAGCGAGTGCTGATATGAAGCGATCACACAGAAAAATACCTAACCAGTATCTGCACAAATAGGAGGAAACACCAAAGAAAGGAGCTTAGGAGCAGGTGACCGCGGGGCCAAGCCTCGGCAATAAAGCTTTTGATATGTTGCCAAGCCGCCACCACGCAGAGACCCCATTGGTCCTGAAAGGCAGAGACCATAAAAACTCAGTTTAGATATGAAAGGTATATCCCAAATACTATTTTAAAAGTATAAATTGCAACTTGAGCGACGAAGCCTACTGATCGATACAAAGAAGGAAATGAGACCCATGAATCCCAGGAAATGAGATTAGAAGATTTCAAAGATTTTAGACTAGAATAAAAGTGAGAGCTATAGGCGATGAGTTTGAAGGATCAGAGCTGCGCTCACCTTTTTCGGGAATCGGTTGGTACATGTGCGTGCTCCACACTGAGAAATATTAGTATTGAAGAAGACATAGAGAGTAGAGTTGAGATTGGACGGTGCCAGCTTAGAGCAACACTCCCTCAAACATACGACGAGGAGGAATTGCCATCCGGGCGCACTAGCCTTCCTGGCGTTCAGTAAAGATTCTCGAGGACCGCTAGCCTACGATCATATGTAATCAACAAGAGAGTAAAACTGTGGAAACCTGAAGGAGAAGAAGTAAGAGGAGGGATGCCAGAATCTCGTAGGAGGAGGAATGAATTAGATGAAAAAAAGGACGAGCCGAAGAGAATTGGTCCTTTTCAGAAGGAGGTTGCAACAGAGCCGTACACGAGCGAGAATGAAGGGGAGAGAAAGGCCAGATTACAAAGATTGTATAGAATAGAGATTGTTCTTTATT
>JABUQX010123417.1:0-2500 GCA_015478945.1 Trachelipus rathkii
TGGGTAAGATAGCGACTAGCTCTCCATTCTATATCAACTTTGTTCAATAACTACATCTTAACTTCACATTCTTGTTTATATGTATATATATACGAACGTGCTAGAGTATATATAGTATACCATACTATATATTATATATATATAAGTCATATTTTTAAGGGTTATATATATATATATATATATATATATTATATACTATATATATATATATAGGGTAATATGTATATACTATAATATATCCAAACTAATTTGCCTCAGTCCCCTATCTTCTTCGACCTACACATTTCCGCTGGAAACGTGTCCTTATCATACCTCGTGCCGAAAGAAAAGGAACACAATGTCACCGCCCACTCCCTTAAAGTAATCGTTCTACTCGCTTAAACCTTCCGTCTATCTTTAACCCTTTTGAAATCTATCTATAAACACGATGTTTTTTGAAACATCTGAATTCTTAATCTCTCTCTGATAGTCAGCTATGACATTCGTTAGAAACGTTCTATTAGAATCTTCTTCCCCTTCTCTGACGCTATTGGTGGAAAATACATTGTGAGAAGGGCCTTAATTAAAAGTTGAATAGGTCGAAACTAGTTCCAAATGGTCGACATTTGTAACAAAAAAAATTGCTGAGTTATTTAGAGTTTCTCTAGAGAATCCAACAATAACCTAACCTAGCCTAACTAAACCTAACCTAACTAACCTAAACCGCTAACCTAACTAACCTAAACGCTAACCTAACCTAACCTAATCTACCTAACCTAACCTAACAACCTAACTGTCACCTAACCCAACCTTCCTAAACCTGCGGCGGGATATGCCGGGAAATTTTTTTTGATCGTGTTCGAACCATTTCTGTCGACCATTTGTGTCTAGTGTCCCCTCCGTTACCATTAGTCAGTGAATCTTTTGCTTGTGGCGCTAAAGTCTGGGCACAAAAGTTTTGAAATTTTCTAAAATATTCTCATCCATTCGGCATCTATTCCTTTTCCTCTGCGACCCTCTTTTGATGTCCTTTCCGGTCGCTCTATAGCAGCAGTTGTAGAGGCCACCGTTCATCCTTAAAATCTATAAATGGTGGTTTCCTCAGTGTTTTTTTTCTTTATTGTCGACTCGTTTTTCTACTTTTTCATTATGATCCTTTTGTCTATTCCTTCTTCAACCTAATCCACTTTCTGTGTTGACTATTCCACCCTTCATTATTCATTTCATTTTGAAAGGTGCCCCCCCCCTTAACAGCAAATAATTCAAGCTGGAAAAGCAGCCATGTGTCAACTAACCTCTGACATATCACGAATTTCTAATTGGGGAATTATGAAAATGGTTGTTTTCAATGCCACAAAATCTCAGTTCTTTCATCTTACTACTTCCACACACTCACAGATATTTTAGAACAAACAAAATTTTCATCTGACCTTCAACGTTCTTGGTGTTATTTTTCCTTGGTTTCTTAAGTGGAATAATTGCTTTGCTTCTCTTCATAAAGAAGCTTCTGAGGCACCTTCGGAATTTCATCACGCCACTCCAGTAGCTTCCTCTTTATATGAGTGTCGCTCGCTTCTATATGGAGTATGACTCACACATTTGGGGTGGTACCACTCACACAGCTCTCCCTAAAATGGTAGAGTCTAAGGTTCTTGCGCCTTCAACTCTGCCTTCTTTTCACTAACTCCTCTCTAATCTTTCCTCCTGTCCGTCGAATGCTGCTTCACTTTCTTAATTACTAATCGCCTATATATGTATACTGCTGCTTCTGAACTTCTACAGTCGCATACTTCCTCCTTTGAGAAGGCCTGGTGTGACTCACCTTTCAACACAGTCTCATCCTTTCTCTGTCCAACTCTCTGACCTCACACTTAACCGCTATGCTCAATCTAACATGTATTCCACTGGTAAAGTCTCTGGAGTACTTTTCCTTTATCTATTTTCCCCAACTACCTTTAACTTGCCCACTTTCAAACACCTTGTATTAAGGCATGTTGGCCTGTGAATTTACCCTAATTCTGATGGAATTTTGTAGGTCTCCAGCCTTTACCCCAATGCAAAGGAGACATAAAAAAAAATACTTGATTTATTTTCGCCCATATCTTTAGTAAACACGGTTTTGAAAAACCAACTTCTGTTGGACAATTGAGGAAGTGTGATCAATTTAGATTTTTAAGAATAATGCATTTTACTTATACGAAATAATATTGTTATATTTGTTGGCTGGATCTAAGATAATGAAGTAATAAAAAAATGATTACAACAAACGAAAGCTTTTTTAAGTCACGTGATTAATTTCCAAATGGCTGGTTCGTCTGTCATTTTCCCATCAACTGTATACTGAGGTATATCTAATGCTAGGCAATCGACCAATGAATCCTAAACGCACGAATATATGCCACAACAAATCTAGTGAGTCCAAGAGATGGACGCCGGAAGATTGAATTTTAGATAGAAAACTTTTCAGATTTCGATGTTGAAACTTATTGCATAATGTATAATAATGGAAGACGTTTGGAGG
>JABUQX010123417.1:15000-17500 GCA_015478945.1 Trachelipus rathkii
ATAAGCCACGCACATTTGTTAACGATGACGTAGCAGTATAGATGAACTCTAAGATGTTCACGATGAACGAATCTGTGTGATGAACGCTGAGCTCAGCTACGTTCATGTGATAGGCTACGTGTACTTAATACACATCGAATGTACTTAAGGGTACCGAAGAAGATAAGAATGAAGTCTCTTTCAATCACTATATATATATATATATATATATATATATATATATATAATTATATATAATATAATAATATATATATATATATATATATATATATATATATATATATATATATAATATATATATTAAATTGTGCTCGGATTGGCAATCATTTGATGTTGAAGTTAAAAGAATTAAACAGAACCTAATAAACTGTAACCACCCTTTAAATTTAACAGCAAAAATAATAAACAAAACAAACAACAGACTCTATAGAAAATAAAAACGGCAGAATACGAGCAATATCTCTGAAAGCATTAACTATAATTTTAAAATTTCAAACGCAAAAGACTTCGATAAAGGAAAAATTCCTAAGCGGTATTATCAACACCCACATTAAGTCTACAAGCAACTCAACATCATACGTTAAACTATACCACAAAACCAGAAAACTTTCTGCCTACTTCTCTACTAAGGAAACCTTTTCAATTAATCATCATTTCGCATGTTCCGAGTCTGACTGTTACACTATTAATAGATTAATAAATAGGGCATACCAGTATGTATGAAAATGTATGTATAAAATATATACACTGCGCATAACAAGAAAACTATAGCTGATATATCAAAGTCATTTAAAATTTACACTCCTCAAGCGAAAAGCAAAAACAAAAAATAGCTGAAGCTTACTACATAAGACATCATAAACCAAACATTAACATAAAGTTTAACGTAATGTTCCTTAGATTAAATATAATATGAAATGCTACCTAAAATTTAGTAATTTTGTGTTAAATAATTCATTCAATTGCTAGAATCGAAACTCTGAAGACGCCTGAGGTTTACAGATGAAACCGATCAGGAACCAACAGATATAAATATGCCTCATAGTTTCTTTGTAAATTATTTTCTAGAAAATTAAATGAAAATTAGAAGAAAACATTTCGTGAATAGGAAGCTAAAAGCAAAACTTATATTAAACAAAAGTTGATATAGAATTTCTAAATAATATTAATAATAATAATATAATAATATAATAAATAATAACTAATAATATAATAATAATAAATAATAATAATAATAATAATAATAATAATAATAATATAATAAATAATAATAATAATAATAATAATAATAATAATAATAATAATAATAATCGGGTGGCTTCATCTTTATTTTTTCCTGTATCTTCTTTTTTCCCACTATCACCTTTTTCACTATCTTCTTCTTTTTCCACTATCTCCATTTTCACTATCTTCTTTTTTCTCCTTTTTCGACTATCTCCTTTTTCCGCTTTCATATATATATATATATATAATATTATATATATATATATATATATAATATATAATATATTTTGGAATTGATATACTTTTCTTTACTTTTATCTTCTCCTTATAATATCAAACTCTTCCCCTCCAGTGGCATCCTCCTAGCGCCTGGATTTGGAATAAGGTCACTCAAAACTGAAACTATCATATATCACAAATTAATAATTTGTTTTGCGATACATAGCATGGACATAAACCAAACATTAACAAAAAGTTTAACGTAATGTTTCTTAGATTAAATATAATATGAAAGGCTACCTAAAATTTAATAATTTTATAATCTTAAATTTTGTGTTAAATAATTCATTCAAGTGTTAGAATCGAAACTCTGAAGACGCATGAGGTTTACAAACGAAACCTATCAGGAACCAACAGATATAAATATGCCTCATAGTTTCTTTGTAAATTATTTTCTAGAATATTTTTAAGAAAATTAAAATGAAAATTAGAAGAAAACATTTCGTGAATATGGGAACTAAAAGCAAAGTTGATATACGAATTTCTAAATAATATAATATAATAAACAATAATAATAATAATAATAAATAATAATAATAATAAATAATAATAAATAATAATAATAATAATAATAATAATAATAATAAATAATAATAATAATAATAATAATAATAATAATTAATAATAATAATAAACGTATTGATGACATATTTCAGGAATATTTTGCAGAATGGAATACAAAGTTTCACGAAGTTAGCAAGTAAGTGTTGATTTCAGTATTTCTATATATATATATATATATATATAATATATATACTATATAAATATGATATATAATATATATATATATATATATATATATATATATATATATATATATATATATATAAATTTTTAATTTAAAAATTAATTTTTTAAAAATTATTTAATTTATTATTATTATTATTATTATTATTATTATTATTATTATTATTATTATTATTATTATTATTATTATTATTATTATTATTATTATTATTATTATTATTATTATTATACTATTATTATATTATTATTA
>JABUQX010123418.1:5000-12500 GCA_015478945.1 Trachelipus rathkii
TTAATTATAACTTCAATAAATTAGTAACGCAGGGAAATATTAACGCAATTATTATAATGTAAATAATTATTATTAAGAATGCAAAATCACAAAATTAAATTCATGATTTTCGGGAACTAAGGTTTAAAACACTAGGGGGCGTTCATGCCTCGGGGGGATTATTTTTTTGATATGTCTAACGCAGTGGTGCCAACTCGTAGCTTCGCGGGCAAACATGTTGCTTCGCGTATCCGTTCTATATGTGGCCGCGACTCGCGTTTCAGATTTTTATCTAGTTTATTAAAAAATTTAATATTTATAGAAAATATAATATATATATAATATATATATATATATTATATATATATATATATATATATATATATATATATATATATATAGTATGTATATATAATATATATATAATTATATATATATATATATATTATATATTCATTGATCTATGGTCTTTCTGCCGCTTAGAGACTATGGGGGAGTCATGAGTGGTAGGCGCTTGATCATATCTAAGGCGTTCTGACAGGGTATTACTCGCAATCGGCTACCTCTCTAAACTACTTTCCCTTTATTTCCTCCTTCGCTCTGCTTACTCTTGTGTCTAGATTTCTTTCAGATCGTTCCATTTTAGCTCTTGTTGATGGATCAACCTCTTCCTCCTTTCTTGTTAATTGTGGAGTTCCTCAAGGTTCTGTTTTATCTCCACCTTTATTCCTACTTTTCTTTAACGGTCTTTTTAGCTGGACTTCTAACTCTGTTCATTCTTATGCTGCTGGTCACTCTCCATTCTCCCACTCTTTCAAATGTGCTCCATCGTTTGTATCTAGAGTTTGCTCTCGTTCTACAGTTTTCCGGATTCAATTCCTTAGCCGAATGTGGGCGCGGATTTTCTCAAGTGGGCTGAACGCGCATTCTGGTGAAAATTCAACTCTTTTTAAAAACTCAACTTTCTTCATATCTCCTCTCCCTCTCTAAAAAACCTCCCAACTTTCCTATCCCGTTCGCAGCTTGCTAATCGTCTCTAAACGCTGTAAACAACTATAAATATTCTTGACTCTGAACTATAAATAGTAATTGTTCTTGGAGACGCTCATAACAATCCGGTGCTAAAATGGTCCTTCAATGAAGCTGGAATTCCTGTTCAGTATTGAGTGAATTTTTTCTTCTGCTTAGTTACTCAGTTTATATAAGAGTCTTATTCGCCCCTGTGTGGAATACTGTTATCATATTTGGGGTGGATCGGTTCCACCCTCCTTTTGGATAGTGTTAAGTCTAAGGCTAAGAGACTAATATAAACCGTCTCTTAATTACTTTCTAATTCCCTTGACCCTCTTTCTCTGCTAGGTGATATTGGTGCCCAATTCTTCTTATATAGTATTACAAAACGGGCATGGTGCTCTAGAGAACTGAACTTTTCGCATAACTCTAAGCCACTGGCGTCGCCTCGTAAAAAAGAGGTGCCTACTGCTCTCAATTGAGTATTGGTTATGAATATTGGAGACTCAAGGTTTACTCGTTGTGGTGACTCCTTCTTTCCAGCCGCATGTGTTTTGTAGAACTCCTTCCCTTCATCTATTTTCCTTGCAGTATTCAATCTTCCTCTCTTTAAGTCCTCCGTCTGCGGTCACCTCAGAGGGGAATTGCGTTTAGGCAGGGACTGGTGAATTTACTTTCCTTTTTGTTTTGTTTTTTCAATTTTTTTTTTGTTTTGCTCCCTTCCTTTGGGAAAAGGGCCCTGCCCTTGAATGGTGGCATCATATATATATAATTGGTATTGTGCTCATATATATATTATATATATATATATATATATTAATATATATAATATATATATAATTATATAATATATATATATATATATTATATATATATTATATTAGGCAACTTTCCCTTTAAAAGGAATGTTACATAAAAATTTGTTGTACATATCGAAATATGCTGATTATCCCTAAATCGTCTAACCATAACACTGTGACGTGGATAATTAAACTCCAATAAAAGAGAGAAAAAAGTTGCCACATGTTGCTTTTTTATATCATGTTAATTTTTAAATGATAATTTTGTTTTCAATTTTTTTTTTATTTTATTTTACATTAAGGGGCTCGAGCCGACGGTGGAACGAGGGGGGGACGAAGTCCCCCCCGTCCGTCCCCTCGCTGAGGCGAGAGACCACTGACTCTTTTGACATCTGGTCGATTTAATTCTTGGTATTTCCTTTAGTTTTAAGAAAAATTAAAAAAAAACTTATTGGCAACCTTGTCGCTCTATATTGGCCTTGAAATAATCGAAAAAAATCGATTAAAATCGCTCGTTCGATATATATCGGTTAACATCCTTTAAAGCGAAAGTTCCTATATATATATATAGTTTAATATTATATAATAATATATATATATTATATATATATATTATATATATAATAATATATATAATACGGGCCATTATATATATATATATATATATATATATATATTATATATATTAATATATATATATATAATATAAGGTAAGAGTGTCTAAAGCTGACATAATGTAACTCGAGAACGGCAGCCCCTACAGTAAAACAAAATTAACATATTCGGAATCAGCGGGAAAATTCTAAGGAGGGGTTTTTATTTTTTTTTTTTTTTTTTTTTTTTTTTTTTTTTTTTTTTTTTTTTTTTTTTTTTTTTTTTTTTTTTTTTTTTTTTTTTTTTTTATATCTGTTATTGGCCTCGAGCCGACGGGGGACAGAGGGTGGGGGAACGAAGTCCCCCCCGTCGTCCACCGTAGGGCCGAAGACCCCGACTCATGCGCATGCTTTGCGGTTTATCCCAATGGTATTTTCCTTTAGTTAAAAAAAAAAAAAAAAGAAATTATTACCTTAACAATATGCTATTTATTTAATTACAGAGAAAAATATTTTTTTTTTGACCTCTAACATACGTTTCCAAATTTAAATTCTTCTAAATTAATTTTTAATCTCTTCTAAAAAGTCTATAAATCGATTTTCTTTGGAATATTTTTTTTATAAATATTTTGAAAATATAAAAAATCAAATAATAATGAAATAACAATCTAAATATATAAAAATACTATAGTAATGAAGATTTGTTGCTTCACATTTATTCGTTTTTCAGTCGTAGGCTGAGCATTGCCTGGCTACTTAATCTAAAAGATAAAAATATCGTGATTTCTTAGAGATATTGATGGCTCCTTCTGAATATTCCTGAAGAATTAAAAAAAAAAATTAAAAAAATGAAAATAAAAACAAAATTAAAAACCCCCTCCATAGAATTTTCCGTTGATTTCAAATATCTGCAATTTGTTTACTGTAGGTGCTACAGCGGTTCAAATAGTTACCATGATGTCAGCTTAGCACTCTGACCATATTATATATATATAATATTATAATATATAATATAATACTATTATATTATATTATAATATATAATATATATATATATATTATATATATATATATATATATAATATATAATATATATAAATTATGAGTTAATTTAAATTATTGTGATCGGGTCGTCCTAATATTAGTGGCTCGCGTAAATTTTTTGAATGTGTAATGTATACTGAAAGTTAGTGAATGTGCGAAATCTTTATTTGAAACTTCGATTGTGTAGAACGAATTGAACATAGTATAAATATATAAATGCAAGCGAAACCTAAATCTGTCAATCATAAAATTTTAACTTGTGTTAATCCTACTAGATGTATATATATATTTATACTATGGATTGAAAAATCTGCACTGTGTGAACCCTCTCATTTAACTTTGATTAATATATTTAAATTTGAATGTGTAACGTATACTGAAAGTTCCTGACTGTGCGAAGAATGTGTAGTACGGACTAAACCATTCGCACTGTGTGAATCCTCTCATATACCTTAAACTTAAAGGAAAGAATTATTTTCAGTTTACTTCAACGATTATCACTCTTTTTCTTACAGTGTATGTGGACATGCCTGAAGGGTCAACTTCTGCGAGAGTTAACATCGCTACAGCTTCAAATGGCTACGAAAGACAGTGGAAAATAAAAGTCTCTCAAATCTCCTGCTACTCCAGATATAGGGGTAGGTAAAAAAAAAAAAATAGATAAAAATGGTACATAGTATAAATATTAATAATGAGGAGTCCATACTAGTACAGGGAGTTTCGGTGGCATTGAAAAAATTGACATTATCCCGCCTACTATTATTGGCAAAATAATTGGCAAAATTCTTAGGAATACACTAACTACTAAGGATTCTATTGTTGAAGTAATCCAGTTATATATATATATATATATATATATATATATATATATATATATATATATATATATATATATATATATATATATATATATATATATATAAAAATACATACAACTATATATATATTTTTATATATATAAATATATAATATATATATATATATATATATATATATATATATATATATATAATAATAATATATATATATATATATATATAATAATATAATATATATATATATATATACTATATATATATATATATAACTTACTACTATATATAAACTCTCCTTTAAAGAATTGGTTACAAAAATGTCATAATATCGACAATCGTCTGAAATCTGCTCGTGCAGCCCAGCAGTGTCACGTGTTAGCTAAAGCCCCAATGAAGATCATAAAAGTTTCCACAAGTTGCTTTTTTATCATGTTAATCATGTTATTTTTTTATTTTTTTATATATATTTTAAGGGGCTCGAGCCGAGGGGGACAGGAAGTCCCTCAATCGTCCCCGCTGAAGACGAGACCTGACTCTTTCAAATCTTTGCTATTTAATCTTGGGTATTCCTTTTGTAAAAAAAAAAAAAAAACTTATTGGCAACCTTGTCGCATTTATTGCTTTGAAATAATCGAAAAAATAATCGAGTACATACACCCTTCAATCACGATCAGTACGGTTGAATTTTAAAGGGTGGCTTATGCATATATATATATATATATATATATATATATATATATATATATATATATATATATATATATATATATATATATATATATATATATATATATATATATATATATATATATATGAGAACATTAATTTGACATATAAATGGAGTTTTGTAGACTTTGCATTATATACTTATTAAATAACAGAATATTAAGCTTCTCAGTCAATAGAATGAAATAGAAACAAAAAATTGTACTACATATAATTTTAAAAATGATGAGCCAAAGCCGGTGCTGAGCATTTTAAAGTTATGGAGCCAGAAATTGGTGCTGGGATTAAAGTTTATCGGCTTCGTAGTCTTTATTTGAATGAATCAGAGTTCAAATTCTCAACCAAGTTGAATTCGGGGTCGGAGTATTAAGTCTCTACTAGGATTGGAAGACTTAACTGGTGCGGTGCGGTGCGGTGCGGTGCGGTGCGGTGCGGTGCTGCACACAATTTCAGTGTCCCGGTGCGGTACGGTTATAAAAATATAGAAGTACGGTGGGTAGTGTGGTGCGGTGCGGTGCGATGTGGTGTGAGCACTGAAACATAGAGTTGCGGTGCGGTTTAAGAGCACTGAAACATAGAGTTGCGGTGCGCGGAAAATTCGATGTGTGCTCGGTAACCTTAGTCTCAACTGAGGTGGAGTAAGTGATATGATAAACTCAAACTGAGAATTGTTGGATGTGAAGAAGTAAAAAGATCTCGAAGGAGGACTTCAGAAAATAATAAAATTTAAAAGTTTTTAAGCACAAAATTCAATTTTTTTAAATGTATTATTATCTTGTCTTATCTTTATTATCTTTCAGTGTTTGATCTTGTGTTATCTTGAATTATCACATGTCATACTATATTCCATTTGCTAAATTTCATTTTGCATTTTTTTTCTAGCTAAACCGCTCTCTTCTCCTATATAATTATCCTTATCGTCCTAAATACTAACTACTTTTATATGACTCCACACAATCCTATATATATCCTTATCTTCCTAAAGTACTAACAATTTTTATGACTTGACGACCCTAAATATCCTTATCTTCCTAAGTACTAATTTTACTTTATGACGACAGTTCCTTTGTTAGCAAAGATAAAAGGAATGAATGTTAATCCTCATTGGTTATGCTTGTAATTGTCAATTCAAAAGACGTTATCAAAGGGAATGCTTTGCCTTAATTAATGTCATGGCATATTGCATTGGATCTTTAATTCTTTATTAACAGTTATTCAATCCATTTTTCGACCTTATATATTAACATATATACTTATATATATATATATATATATATATATATATATATATATATATATATATATATATATATATATATATATATTTATTTATAATATCTTTTATATATATATATATATACATATCCAGTGGCGTGCTGTGGCCTAGAGTCATGGAAGTAATTCGAGCATATATATGTAAAATATATAAATGTAAATATATATATATATATGTAGTAATAACATATCTATAATATATATATATATATATACTTATATATATATATATATATATATGCCTAATAAATATATACATATATATATAACTATATATAACTGTAATATGTATGGGTTCGCCCTGTTTACTTATATGCTGTAATTTATTATTCTATTTTCTTGATTAAAAAATGTCACTTCGCTCATAAGATAGTTTCCAGGTATGACTTTTTTAAAAGCAATTGTTCACTTTTAATAATTTTTGACTCATAGAAATATTAATTAAATTTGAATATTTATTCCAAATTTATTAAAATAATTGCATATAATTATTAAAAACATATATTTGATCGATTTATTACTTTTCTTCGATTTCTATCAATGTGCCAAAGATAAATTCCCTCACTCTCAGTGACGTCACGTACGGACGCTGAGAAGGTAAAATAGGCCAAAATCTTCGCATCGAGAGTTGATTTAACATACGGTGTGTTTTATTTTTCTAAAGTAAATTTCAATTTTTGAAGTAAAACATTTTTAAAGAATTTTTTTTTTTTGTTTTTTATATAAATTTCAAATATTAAGCGAAAAAAATGTTTTTGGAATAGGAAGAAGCTATTTTTTAATGTTTTATTGTTAAAAAAAAATAATAATTCAGCGGGAAAAGGAAACTTTTAAGAATTTTGTCATTTACCTATGACATGAGTCAGATTACAATGCTCTCTCTCTCTCTCTCTCTCTCTCTCTCTCTCTCTCTCTCTCTCTCTCTCTCTCTCTCTCTCTCTCTCTCTCTCTCTCTCTCTCTCTCTCTCTCTCTCTCTCTCTCTCTCCCAAAATCGCAACTGACCAACGAATGGTAGACAATACATCGTATTCAATACTATTTATGTTATTAATATTTGATCACTTCAATGTTTACTACCTCCAATGGCTCAAGTTCTCAATAAATATCTGGTGAACTTTCTATTCATTCTCTATCCAGTCCAGAGCAACTTGAGCAGATGGTGCAACCATCTAACCATTTTCTTGATCATAGTGAAGATGAACCCAACAATTTTGATCAATATAAGATTTGGACCTAGTTCATTTTGTGTAATCACT
>JABUQX010123419.1:0-20000 GCA_015478945.1 Trachelipus rathkii
CCTACTCTGCAGCAGTTGGACGTCACTATGAGTGAAGGTCCATATGATTGGATATTACTTGCAGTCCAGGTGTCATTCTACTGATATTGGAACGAGATTTACGATTGTTTCCCCTTGAGATTTCACGTCGTCAAGTTTTTTTTATAGATACCAGGTTTTTGTTTGGTACTAAGAGCAGCATATTATATTTTCGTATTCGTGTGAGCTGTTGGTAGTGATTCACATATAGTATGTAGTTTAGTAAATGAGTAATTAGTAGTAAATAAGAGATGAGATAGAATTTTTTTATGTGACTATATATTATCTGTATATTATATATCACACACACATACACATATAATATTATATATAATATATATATTAATATAATTATATGAAAAGTATAGTACGGTTGACACCGGGACGGACTTCCGGATATATATAAAAAATTAAACATATGGGATATTAAAGATGTTATTTAATGAAAACTAAAAAATCATTTTATTTCCAGAAATTGTTAGGTCGCATTTAAAAAAAATTCACAGGTTGATATTAGATATGATATAGAAGATTTAGGTTAAGGTATGTCGTCCTTACACTGTGAAGTTATTTTTAAAAATCGACCGTTCCTAACCTGAGATATAAAAAAAAAAAAAAAATAAATAAAATTCCCCCATTCTCCATATGACATCTTTTATGTACCAAATAGGTACCACTGGTGAAAAGATTTTTGAAAATCCGAACGTCCCGTTCCGTGTCCCATTACTTAATAATTTGGTCCATATATATATATATATATATATATATATATATATATTATATATATTTAATTAAAATTTATATATATATCTATCTATCTAATTATATAATATATACTATATATATAATATATTATACACATATATATATACTATTATTTAACTCAATATATATATATTTAGGAAACTCTAAATTTCTCGATCCTGATTCAAGCCCCGACACGACGAAGAGAGAGCAATTGCAACGAATCATATAAATTGTTTTGTACGACGACATGAGACAAAAAATTCAAAGTATGTTGTCAAGCCAGTCCGAAGATGGTAAGTTTAATCACTTTAAATGTAACATTCGATTTATGGACATGCACCAAAAATCAAAGTCAGTTTTTAGCCCTAACTTCACACTCAATTGATGAAACTTAGAAATTGCGTGTTTTTGTATCGGAATGCATTCCATGTGATGAATCTCATGCAGGTGATAACATAAGTGCTTCAATATAAGTGTTTTCACAAGAATTAAAATTTAGAATGCTTCCTTTGCTGTTACTATAATGGAACCAGCTTAATATTAGTCTAAGAGTACTCAGAATCAATTGAATAATTATCACAAGATTCACCTATTGCATTGCACATACTATATTCCTTTGTATTGATCCTAAACTGCTATGTACACGCAACTGCCCGCTAGTGGGTTCCAGTGGTTTATTTTCCCACATAAAGACACACAAAATTCCAAACCATTTACATAAAAAGTAAATTTGTTTGACTACCGTTCCGAATATTGCAAACGTTTATTCGCCAAAATAGATTTCCAAAATATTTGGGAATGACTACAAAGCAATCCTATAAATAAAAAAAAATACTCACATAATTCAAACAAAATTACGAGAGATTGTATAATATTAACAAGAATGGAATAGTTCATTACTATGATAGACGAAGCAGAGCAGTTAGAAATTGCAGTTTTGAAGTTAAAACTTCCATCCTTGGCTATAAAACCAAATGAAAAAATAATTTTAGAGAATTTGCAAGAAATTCTGAGACCTTTCAAAGAAGCATCGCAAATTTTGTGTGGAAGTAAATATCTTTCTCATCGATAATTGTTCCAACTGTTTATGCTATAAGCTCTCAGTTATCAGCAATAGAATATTTGCATGAAGAAATAGAAAAGGCTAAAGAACAAAACCAAAACGTCAAAACCCAATTTGTCTTATGTCAACATACTTGGACCCAAAATTTAAGAAAAAAATATTTTCTGATTCTGACAAAAATTTAAGAAACAAATATTTTCTGATTCTGACTTGGGAATGGTATAGAAACTTTTTTAAAGGAAAATATGAAAATCCCGGAACCGGACGTTACTGTAAAATCACCAACTAAACTACGAAAACGAGATCTAAAGACCATTTTCTTCGAAAACTTTGAGCCATGATATAAATATTTCAAAGACATCTCGTATATCAATGTTTGACAATTTACTTACAAAGTCTAGCAATGTGACTGCGATAGTGAATCATCTGTAGATTCATTCCCTCTATATAATGAGCTCGAACTTTCATAAGAAATTTATCAAAATGGAAGACTCATAAGTAAGTCTGATTTTCGACTACATTTTAACAATTTTGTGAAAAGGAAAAAAGGCAGGCGTTTGTTCCAATTACTCTTACCCCTAGCTCACAAGGTAGCATAAGATTGTGCTTCTTTGCTTAATTTCTTCTCCATTATCTATAATCATATTCAGGTTTCTGAATAGAAAGCTTTTCACAAAGCGGGCGATCCTAAATAGCCGATCGGCAAAGACCTCAAGATTAATTCTGGAATATAATAGTGTTAGATATATATAAATATAAAATATATTTTAATATAATAGATAAGTTACTAAAACTGCTCTCCTTATCTGAAATTCCTATAATATATATATATATAATCATCTCACAAGTTATTATATATATATATAATCTAATATGACTATTATATATATATATTAATTATATATAATAGTTTATGTAATATATAATAATATTATATAAATATTATATATATATTATCTATTATCTATTATATATATATATATATATAATATATATATATATATATATATTATAATAATTATATATATATATATATATAATATATATATATATATAATATATATAATTAATATATATATTTATATATATATATATATATATATATTGTATTATAGTTATGAAATGATTTTAGCTAAGTATAGTATTATCTAAAGTATCTACGGTAGATTTAATATATATTAATTAATAAGAATATATTATAATAATAGATTATAATATATTAAAATTATATCATTAATTATATATAATATATTATATAATCTATATATATTTTATAGTATATATAATATTAATTAATTATATATATATATATAATTTAATATATTTATATATACTATATATATGTGATATAATATTAATTTTAGTTTAGCTTTATATATTACAATGTATTTTTATTATATAAATATGTAAATACTTAATATATATGTAAATAAAAATTAGTCAAGCTTATTTATATAAATATATATATATGATAATATAATATATATATATATATATATATAGTATATATATATATATATATACTTGTATGTTATAAAATATATAAATAATAGGTTATATATAGGTGTATATTATATATAATGAATATAATATTAAAAAGTTAAAAGATAATTACTTTCACTATTTTCTTTCTTCTATATTTATTTTCTTTATTACTATTATTAATATATTTTTCAAGTTATTATATTTATATATATAATAATATATATATTAATATATATTATTAATATACATATATTATTAATATATATTTATTATAATAATATATTAATATATATATTATAATATATATTAATTAAATATATATATATATATATTATTTATATTATATATATATATGTATGTGTTTTAATGTTTGCAATTTTGCACAAAAATATATATACACTTACATGTAATACGCTATTATAATATGCATATATATTATATATATAATATATATATAATTATATATATATATATATATAATATATATATATATAATATATAGTATATATATAGAATAATTATATGTTGTAAGAAGTAAATAAATAGAGTGATAAAATATCCGAATTCTTTGTTATTCCTTCTGAATTCCTTCAACAGCACTACAATTTGTACAGTCACAGTGGCTATAGTAAGAGGTGCGGTGCGGTGTGCGGTGCGTGGTGCGCTCTTTTGGTGCGGTTGCGGTGCGCCAAAAACCATGGTACCGTGCGCGGTGCGGTAGCGGTGCGCCCAAGTTTAAAAACTCGTTGGTGCGGTGTACTAGATGTCTTAGGATAGTGACTACATGATGGTTTGACGTATGTGCGGTGTGATGCGGTGTCCGCATAAAATTACTACGGTGCTACTGCCAACTAACTCACTATAAATTATAATTATATTATAATATATTATTATATATATTATTATATATATATATAATATATTATATATATATTATATATATATATTTATATATAATTATTAATATAATATATATTATATAATATATATTATATATATATATATTAATTAATATATATTAATATATATATATATATATATAATATTATTATTACTATTATTAATATATATATTATTTATATATATATCATATACATTAATTATACTTAATATCATATATAATATACATAAGGTAGTGGCACACACGTATATTCCTCAATAATTCCATAGATGAATAACTATCCGCCTATTCTACGCTAAAATAATTTAATGCTCGGAATTTCGTATGTAATTGAAATATATGCGGAATGCGGAGTAGGTATTAATCTACGCTATATGACACTTCTATATTATAGATTAGCGGATAACCGCATAATCCGCTCATTTCCCTCTATCACGTCATCCGCATTTAAATTTAATTTGCGTGATAGTTGATGAATAGTATTCATATTACTCATATGATAAATATTTTATAACTTATAGCGATAAAGAGTGGTGGTGTGTGCACTAACTATTAATTAATTAATATTATTTATATAATATATATATATTTATATATATATTTTTATATATATATATATATATATAGTATATTATATATATATAATATTAATATATATATATATTATATTAATAATATATATATAATATTATATATATATAAATATATATATATAATATATATATATATATTATATTATATATACTATTATTTAAATAAATATTATATATAATATTTATATATATATTATATTTTATATTATTAATTATATATATATATATATATTTAATTATATATATTATAAATATTTAATATATAATATATTATATATATATATATATATATATTATATATTATATTAATACATATATATATTTATATTTATTATTATTATTTTTATATTATATTTTAATTTTTTTTATTTTATATATATATATATATATATATATATTGATATACTAATATACTATATATATAATTATATAATATATATTTATATATATTTATATCTTTAATTTTGGCTATATATATATTAATATATATTTAATATACTAATATATTTTATTTTATATATATATAATAAACTATATTATATATATATATATATATATATTATATATATATATATATATTATATATATATTATATATATTGATACTAATATATATATATTATATATATATATATATTAATATAATATTTTATTTATTATATTATTATATATTTTATTTAATTATATTTTTTATATTTCTAATATTTATTATAAGTATGTTTTTAGTCTTTATCAAACGTTTTATACGTGGGGAAAATTTTTCGATTATACGGGAAATAAACATAAGCGAATTTCTGGGACTTTATCTTTAAAATTTGCTTACTTGTATAGCCTCCTTTGGCATCTTTAAGAAATATTTTAGTAATTTATTATAAGTAAATTAAAATTAGTATATCTTTATCTTTTATATATATTATATATATATTTTTCATTAATTTAATTATTTATTTATTATTTATATAATTAGATAAATATGCAGATATTTATTCAAATGAATGACTAGAGTCAATCTCTAATACATCTACTCTCATACACATTGGTTTGTAGATATAAATATGATTAATTATAGATTATATCAAACTTTTTTAAAATCAGACTGATTGCATAAGTGCAAATCACCTCACCAAACTTATTCATAATAAAATCCTAGATCAGTAATACACTAATAATCTTCCTGGTACACCACGTTTGTGTATTTGACGTATAATTCTAGTAAGTATTAAAAGATTTAAATTTATGTAGATGTCGTTATGTTGAATATGTATGGAAATGAACTCTGCTGTAAAGCTGAAAATATTCACCATAAGTGTCACTGATTAAATAAATAACATAAAAGTAATCATAACGGTTAATATAATCACATACGCACTCAAATTATAGATACATAATGCTTAGTTAAGCTTATATTATTATGTGCTTGATTAATTCAATGTAAACGTTTACTCTTTGCGCCATCTATATCAGCCAATTGAAATGAAGTCTTGTTACATGATAGATAGTGTCCAAAAGACTCTTATATCATTTATTGATTAATCGAAAATAATTAATCAATAAATAAAGCGTGAAATTACAATATCTCAATAATTAGATATAATATGGAATTCACTTGATTTTGAGTAAGAGTAGTTGATAATTGTATAATAAAGTTTCTAATCACTTCTTATGTCTAAAGTCCGCGTCACGATGATATGAGTATCTTTAGCAGCTTTTCTATAAGTGTATATATATAGATATGATGAGCGGTCTTTAAGTGGTGCATGATTCATTTATCCGAGAGATAAAGGGTAATAAGCTAAACTCTATCACTGAATACGGCTAATATACATATATAGGGTATCTTTTCATTCTTTATTTCTTTATAGAGATTGAAAGCTATTTAATTTTTATGATTAATGTACACTCGTTAATTTATATATTTTACATAGCATTTAATTATTATATCCTATATATATATATATTAATAATACTATAATATATTAATATAATATATATAATTATATATATATTATAATAATATATATATATATATGCCTCTAGATATATATATAATATTATATATACATATATATTAATTAATATGTCATATTATAATTATAATTAATAATGTTTTAATAGTATCTTTTATTATAATATATATTTATATATAGTATATTTAATATATGTAACGCTATATATATATATATAATATATATTTTATAACTATATTTATATTATATGCACTTAATAATATAATATATTACCTATATTATATGTAAAGAATTTAATCTTTTACGCATGGTTAACAGGTACGGACCAGGAGCTTAGAACTCACTCGGTTCATTTTCTTATTGCTGCTTGTATCTATATACTTATTGTGAATATCCACGCCCTGATTGGAAATCTTATAGATATATATACTGGCTAATTGACTAACAATAAGAGGTTCCTGTGATGAGAAGTCATCTAACTAAAGGAGTAAAACTGAATAGTATTTGAGTCTTAAATAGGAAGTATGAATGCTAGTTTCTATACTGAAAGCGGTGCGAATCCACTCACATGAGAGTGTTTAATATCATATCGATTAGGAATACTATATGTCGAGTCGGTGAATAATCCTCACATATGCGTAGTCTGTGAATCGTGTTATTGTAGAGTGTTCTTTGGAGTTAGAGTAGTTTTCGGCCAGACAGGTAGAAGTATAGCTGGACCAACTGAACGGTATAGAGAAAATCCCTTATCCTGGGCAGTTGTTAGGATTAGAGATTAGAGATTAGAGATTAAATATTATGGATAATTATATTATATATATTTATATTTAAGAAAAACTACATTATATATACCTTATTATATATATTGATTATTATATATATATATATATATAAATAATATATAATGTATATATATATATTATATATAAATATCTATATATATATAATATATTATATATAACTATATTATAATAATATTAATATATTAATATTATAATATATTATATTATATATATATATTATAATTATAATATATATATTAATATATAATATATTTATATATATATATTTTATATAGTAAATATATATTAATTATTAATATATATAATATATATTATGATATTAATATATATATATTATATATTATTTATGTGTAAAAGTTTTATATATATATACTTAACGGTTACATACGTTTAGGATTAATTTAGTATAAATTTAAATTATAATTATATTTTAATATTGAAATATCTTTCTCTACAAATTTACACAAAGATATTATATTATTAGGTTCGAAATACTTAGTTATTTATATGAAAGTCAAATTAATAATAATAAACATTTGATTGTTTACCTTATAGTTGATAGTTTATACTAGAGTTGTTACATTATGCACATACCATTTATATTTAATTGAATATAAATGTATCATTTAGTATATATAGTAAAGGTATGATGGAGTGGTCCTACTGTGTTGTAGATAATCGTTAAAATGAATAAAAAGCGTATTTACTATTATTTACAGAGCTCAGCATCTATTATAAGAGCCCTTTTATATTATATATATCCCGTTAAATATAAATTTTTATTATTTTTAAAAATTATATATTTTAAATAATAAATATAAAATTTATAGTAATATATGTTAAAACCTTTTTTCAAATATTGTATCTTTTATCAGATGTGTCCACGTTTTCTATTATAATGTATTTTTAATGGGTGGGATTATTATAGTAAATAAATAAATAATAGTCATTATATTATACTATAACTACCATTCCTACCCTTATAATACAAGTAACCTTAAAATATATAATACTTAACCTAACCTAACCTCCTTTATCCAACCGCCTTAGAAAAATTATATTTATATTAATTAATAAGAGAGAAACCGCAAAGCCTACTACATTCATAGTTATCTATCGGACCATAATTCCTTGTTGAAATTATACGCAAAGTTTAATATTTGTCATAAATTAATTACTATATTATATATATATAATATATACTATATTATATAATATATATTAGATATATATAAATATATTAATATTACTAAATGTCAATATATATAGATTTTTTGTAATGATAAATTCTATTTGGTCTTTACTCGATAAATTTTATAATTTTCATTACTATTATATATATTTATATCATACTTAATATTCAATTTTATTGTGTATTGTTGTATATAGGTATATATTTCGGGAGGTATAAGCAGTTATATATGATTAAGAATATAATATATGAATAATAGATTAAGTATATGATATGAATATAGTAATAGATATAGATATAGATAGAATAAGACTAAGATAGATAGGGGAAGTATACGCTATATAGTAGAAGCGATTGAAGAATTTAACTCCCGTTGGGTGATTCTAATTATTGGGTGTAGGGTATACATATTATACTCTTATACTCATTAAAGTACCAATGGCTATTCTCAGCTACCGCTTGCTTTGACTAATTTAACACTATATATATCACTCTATTACTATTAACCATCACAGGTAGTTAAATACAACTATCTGCGAATCATACTGTAAAGACGTCATATATTATAATGCAAAACATACTATTGCCTATTACTTAGACTATAACCTAGTATATATATATATATTATATTTTATTCAATTATATCTAAATAGTGTGTGGGGGGTAGAATTAACTCAATGTCTTCAATCTACAGCGTATGTTCTGGTTTTTTCACGTAGCATGAGCTACTTAAATATTAGACATATTTGTTAGTTGGGTTGAGGGTATATAACGCTAATATTAGTCATTTCACATATTTATAAACCCTAGAATGGTTATTATATGGCTAGTGCCTGGTACCTATTCCGTGATGTTACTAAATTCAGACTTGTTCTTCTGTGATGGATAATTTTGAGTTAATGTAATCATGTATATGGGTAAAAACTAATGTGATAATGTTATAAGGAATAAATGGTGAGGATGAAAAGGTGATATGGATGCAGTTAGATAATATAGTAAATTTGAATTATTAACTTATAGACTGTGGCTGTAAAAACTAAATATTATATGAAGGAATGATGGGAAGACGAGTTGTTTGGTGGGGTAAAATATAGTGTGTGTTGACTGTACTGCAATGTGGAAATGTAGCAATGGGAGTAAATGATGGATGTAGAAGTAGGTTGAGATTCTCTGATGTAGTTAACGTATAGAGCTTATGTGGATAATATTATTGCTTGTGATGAATAGTTAGATTATCTAAGTATGGTTTAGTATTTAAATTTGAGAAGTTTTAAGATATTATTGGCTATTTGTCACGCATGATTGGTTACCATTATCTGATGGAATGATAAGTTGAAATGAAGTAAGTGTTATCACGTTCTGAGTAAAATTCTGATTGTGTTTATTTATAGGATGTAGTAGTGATAGCAGTTATATAGGGTTACAGATTGAATATGTTAGTTGGGTAACTTTAAATTGGTTGATAAGCTCTGAATTATGACCGAAAACGGGATTGTTTCTTGATGCTACTTGAGGGGTTTACGGGGGAAACAATGAGATTTGGTTAGGTAAAATAGAGTTAGATTTTGCGAGGTAGAGAGGTATTATATGTATGTTAAATGTAATATATATTCTACGAGCTACAAGAGTATAATAATCTAATAGGTATTACTATATATATATATATATATATAATATATATATATATATATATTATATATACTACTGAAGATAGTATCGATATAGGGATGAGATTTGAGTATCGTAAGTGTAATAAGTTATTAGTAATTAAATTATTTGTGTTGGTGAAATGAAAGGAAATGTTGAATAGTGATAGGCAACTGATTTAAAATCTAGTGAAATAGAGATTTTGGGTTATTAGATAATATTATCATAGACTATTGTGTTGTTTACTCACATAAGAATTATAGTTATGTATAATAGATAGACTAATTGGATGTGATACTAGTAAGAGAGAGACAGGAAGAAAGTGGGTAGATGAAATATAATGATATTTGGAAGTTTAACAAGTGACTCCTAGATTATAAGAGAAAAGTACGTGAGTGACACGTAAATTTATAAATCAGTATTAAATAGTGTAACAAGTATGAAATTAGTAAAACTAACCTGGATGCAGATGGAAGTGAAGACCCTTATTTACAGTACAGATGAAATATATGGATGTGCAAAAGTAAGAAGAAAGAATGTTAATAGTGAGTGGGGCAATGAAGTGGTGATGCAACAGGTTAAAGGTAAAAAGAAGCGTGGCTGAATGTCTTAAATGGAAGGTGGATAGAAATATATAAGGTGGAAAAAAGAAAACTAAAAGTTGCATCTACGTAGATGGAACAAAGAGGTAAATGAACAGTTTGAAAGGAGGATGAATGGAAACTTGCAAGGGAATAGGATGCTCTTCTGGAAGGAAGTTCGAAAGGTTAAGAAAGAACGTAAGGGAAATCTTAATATAATATTGAATAGAGATGGTACTTTCGTGACTGATGAACTGGATCGAGGAGAGTGTGGAAGAAACGCTTTTAAGATTTGCATAACATTGTCAGTAATGAGGACGTGATAGCAATGTGTGTGAGTTTGATGGCGTAATAAGAAATAGGTATTTCGGGGATGAGGTAATTAGTAGTGAGGAGGTAATAGGTAGAGTGAGAAGTTGAAGAATGGTAAATCCGTAGGTATAAATGGAATTACTGGTGAAGTGATCAAGAATGTAGGCGAGATTTTGATTGTCTGGATATGAAAGTTGTGTAGCAAAGAGTTTAAAGAGGGTATAGTTCCGAATAATTGGAGGAGAGAAGTAATAGTACCCTTGTATAAGGGTAATTGAGATAAGGGAACTGAGGAACTATAGGGGAACTAGTTTATTGAGTGCTATAGTAAAATATATACCGGTATTTTGTTTCGAAAGAGTATTTCTAGTGACTGAGGGACTGATTGGCGAAGATTCTAAAGTAGTTCATTTAGAAGTGGTAGAGGTCATGTAGATAGCCAAACACATTAAAATGATTCAGAAAAGACGAAAAGTATGATGATAAGGTATGAAATAAATTTGTTATATTAAGTTTTAATGAACGCTGCAATCAAGCATAATGTAATATAGATTAAATTTGAATAATTTTCATGTGCCAGGTGTTTAGATGATCTACAGTGTCGTGGTTAGGTTTCTTAGAATGGATCTCAAATAGTAATTAGTATGTCTAGTATAGTGGAATCAGAGTGTGATAAATTAAGAACAGAAAGTTGTAATAGTGATAATTATAAATAGGGAGTGAAGTAGCAGGTGATAGCTTAAGTCTCATTTATGTATACTATTATTAATTATTGTGTAGTATAGGTAATTGGGAGTGGATAATAAAGAATATGAATATATGAGTAGATTCTGATAGGGAAAGAGTGCTATAAACTTGATGGAAAAATTAGAAATGAAAGTTGAGAATGTAGTGCAATAATGCTAATTGTACAGTGACGGTTTTGTTTCCGTTAGAATATTGTTTCGCTCACTATATATACCTATACTTCAAACATATCTTGATGGTAAGTGAACGGAAGACTAATATATATATTAATATATATATATTAATATATTATATATATTATTATTAATATATATATATATATTATATATATAATATATATTATATATATCATTAATATTAATATATATAATTTATTATATATATATATATATAATATATATATTAGGTAATAATATTTATATTAATAGATATTCGTTAGACTCCGTTTTATATCGGGTGAAGAATTATTTTACGATAAGATAAAAACACCGTAATATTAGGGCTCTTTTCTTTTTATTTAGCTAAGCACTTTCTATTATTTATTAGCGTTTTTTGCATTTTTAATTTTTTTAAGATAAATTAACAAAGTAACTTATTTTAATATATTTAATTATTTAATAATTTATTATATATTATTATTAATTATTATTATTATTTATATTAATTTTATATTATTTAATTATATTATTATTAATATTTATAATATTTAATTATATATATTATATATATTAATTATTTTAATATATTAAATCGATTAAAGAAGGAGGGGCGAATTATTATTTTTTTTAAGTTTCTATTTAAAATGAATTGATCTTCATTTATAAAATTATATTAATTGATTTATTATTTAATTTTATATCTAAGTAATTACCTTCAATTAAATAATAAACAAAAACTTACTCACTCGGATACTAGTTAGTATTCTAGTCTTTACTGAACATGTTTATATATATATATATCGTACTCTTAAGCGGTGGAGACGAGGGGGTAGATGATATATGAAGGGGTGGAGGCACGAATGCCCATACTCAGTACACCTGGATTACTCAAAAACTATATATAAAAAATTATAAAATTAATAAAATATCAATTTATTATTGTATTCAAGACTAGTTGTTTTACTACAAATACTTATATACGTATAAGCATTCAATTATATATACTATCATACATTTAAAACTGAATAAATAGTCCATAAGCACGAGCCTTAATATGCATACTTCATATATTTTTAAATAAGATACTATATAATATAGGATGTTAGTAAATGCATAAAAAATAATATATATAATTTCAAATATATACTCTTAAATTTCTTAAATTAATTATATAATTTAAAATATTTAGCACATTTATTGTTAAAGACCCAAGTGATTTACTAATGTATTTTAATACCTCAAATATCATTGAAATTATACGTTATCATTTTTTATTGATTTTCGCTCCTGGAATCAACTATACAACATCTATTATTAATAATAGCCTATATATATATATATATATTATATTATATATAATATATATATATTATTATATATATATAATAATTTAATACGTTATATAATATAATTATAATAGTTACTAATACATTTATATATAAAATTTTATTTAATTATTAATATATATATATATATATATATATATAAATATATAATATTAATTCAATTAATATCAAGCTTGGGTTCAAGTACAAGTACTTGTAAATCTATGTAACTTGTTACTTTAGTAACATTATTTATGGTGAAGTATCTTGTAACTTATTGTACTATTGTACTTATGCAGTTTCCCTAAAACCTAATTTGTATACTTGTACTTGATAACTATGTAGTACCTTTTGTACTTGTACTTATGTGCTTTAGTATATTAATATTGACAATGTTACTTTATTGGGCTCATTTATTTATTATAACTCAAATTGCCAATATTTATTATTTTTCATTTATATTTAATCATTATATACATACATATTATGATTTATTAATTATTTCTTAAATATATTTATTTGCTATAATTATATAAATATTTTAATTTATGATTAAATAATAATTATATTTACCATATAATATTAAATACCTATATATATATATATATTATATATCATATATTATATATATTATTATATATATTATATATATATATATGAATATATATATTATTAATATATATATAATATAATATCATGATATTAATAAAGTATATATTAAAAATAAATATTATAATATATATTATTTATTTAAATAATTAGCTATTATAAATATATAAATAATACAAATTAATTATATATATTTATATTGTTATATATATATATATCTATATATATTAATATATATATATTAATATATATATATATATATATATATCATCAATACATCCTCATTAATCATCATCATAATCATCATTCATCAATTCATCTAATCATCAATCAATATCATCTCATTCATCATCATATATCATCATCATGAACACGTAACCTTTTTTTTTATCCCAGACTGTGGGAATTTTGGAACTTATATAGGGATTTTAAATGGAAAACAGAATGCAGTTGGTAGACGTTTATATATAGTTATATATATATATTATATAATTTATATATATTTATATAATATATATATATATATATTTATATATTATATATATATATATATATATATTATATATATCTATATAAATATATAATATATATATATATATTATATATATATATATATATATATATATATATACTATTATTATAATATATATATATATTATATGGGCGCGTTAGACAAAAGTAGGGGGGGCCAATTTTTTATATTTTATATATATATATATATATAATATTATATATATATATTATATATATATATATATATATAAAATAATATTTAATATATTATATATATAATATATATATATATATATATATTATATATATATTATATCTATATATATATTATATATATATATTAATAAATTTGATTACATATCAATTTCCACAAATAAATATAAGTTCATTCTAAATCATGTGTGATGTGTATTGTCCCACAAAACATCTCCAGTTTCACTCTGAATTTAAGCAAAAATCGGAAAAAATTGACGGTATCTGCAGTGCTAACTCGAATAGCGATATCATGGTGCCACAAAATATTAGAAATTATAGGTACCAATTTTTGCCTATTTTTTTTTAAAAACAAGTGCTCAGCAGCAAGCAGTTTGTCAGTTGCACTAACACGCTCTATTTAAAATTATCGTTTGAAATTCTTTGCTGCTACTGAGGCCTCTTTATGCCCTTCTGATTTACATGGGCTTTAGCACGTGAATGCATGTTTTTATATTTTCTAAATGGTTTTACGATAAATGACCCAGATATACCTCTTTTTAACAGGTCTAGATAAGACACACAATCTACAAAGCGGTCCTTTCAATATTTTAGAATACGCTAGCCAAGAATTGTGCAGATCTAGCCATTCACATTTCCTTCTTCAATATCTTTAAAATTGTACGTAATTGTTAGTTTGTACGGTTTCGTTAATAAGTCAAACTTTAATTCATCTTTAATATTGGTTCTAATTATGTAATTTCCAATATCAAGGACAATTTCCTCGGTATGTTATATTCCAAGTAGCAACATTACTAAATTTAGCATTATTAAACAGGATTGGCCTCAATACCAATTGAATTATCATCAGAATTACTAGAACTACTTCTAAATGAGCTCGTGGTTTATTCAATCACAAGTGAATTATTGCTATCAATCCTAGACCTTTTTAATTATAAACTTATCCATATTTCAGTATTACTGCTTGTCAATAACAATAATAATAATAATAATAAGTAATAATATATAATAAATTTAATATATGTTTACCCCCCCGCTAGTTCTCAAGCACAACAACGCAGTTACCATCGCTTCCCACGGCCTATCTGCAAACTTTTTCTTCCCATCAAACAGTTCTCTGTATCTTACGTACATTCCTATTATGATGTAGAGCAAATAAAAAGCTACTATGCATCTAAGTCTTAATATCTTGTTAAAAAAAAATACATACAATTCCGAATTATTTTCAAACGTGTTACGATTCTCGGATTTGGGCAACAACGAATGTATGGATTGAGGGTATATACTGAGTGAACCATTACCAGTGTAGGGGGAGCCAAGGGTAGGCCATGCGCCTCCCTTACATTTCCATAACAAGTATCTCAGATAATCATATAATATAGTATATATATATAATATATATATTATAATATATTATATATATATATATATATATATATATATATAATATAATATATATTAATAGTATATATATATATATATATATATATATATATATATATATATAATTATATATTTATAATATTATATTATATATATATATAATATATTATTATAATATATATATATAATATATATTAATATATTAATATATATATATATATAAATATTATATATATATATAATATATATTAATATATATATATATATATATATATATGTCTTTTAAACTGTGTGATCTTCGAAAATTTCATTGTGGAAGTCACGTGAGTTGTTAGAACAGGGAGGGGCCCATGGCCTTCCCTGCCCCCCATAAGCGTCAATATATATATATATATATAATATATATATATATATATATATATAATATATATAATATATATAATATATATATATATATATAATATATATATATATATATATATATATTATATATATAATAATAATGTGTAGCACTCCATTTAACTTTGTAAAAATTTTTAACTTATGTTCGTACTTATGCTAAAAATTTTGCGCGAGCAAACTTTTAGCATAAGTCGAAATGAAATGATATACTAAACCCGTTCTTTTTTGAGGATACTCTTCAGTCGAAATACAGAGTCAGATCAAATTATTAAAATCAGAAAAAAATCTCACTCAAGATACTCTTTCCAGAAATCCTCCCGGCAAGAGAGGTAATTTTTCAAGGAAAGGCTGCGACTCGAATTTCAATCACAAACACAAATCCTCGCACATAATAGGGTGGAAAACGCGCTGGAAAGGGCTGTGACTACAATTCGCCTAAGAAGAGAGTATCTCAACAAGAGGGACTTTTATTACTTTACTTTTATTGCCATATCTACTTATGTTTTAATAAATACCACCTCATTCGAACATATGGATTTCTAAATTAACCATCCTCTTATATAGGGTGCTTGCTCTTAAAAAGAAACCACCAATCTAGCAAGTTCAGCCTATATAATTGGTGACCCGGAGTTGAACACCAAATTCAATCAACACTTCTAAAAACAAATGGAAGAAAAAGAAAAAACTAAAAATAAAACTAAAATTCCCAATCAGAACACTTGGAGAAAATGACTCAAGCAAACGAAATTATCGATACTGGACTTCACTTTTCATTTCTAATTTTGGATTATGGTCTTCACTTTTTCAAAACTATCACAGTTCGAGGATTCATCGCTAGACATAGCAAACTTCCTTTTCGGCATGGATTTCTTTCATCATTCAATTTTGGATTATTGGCAGAAACTCATTTTTGAATTCCACTTCGAACTCTGATTCCTTTTCGAATTCTAAAGGGTTCTGTGACCGCTCCCTTTTAATGTATGAAGAAATTTTTTCAAATAAAGGACCTCAATTTCAAGCAACTTCGCTATACATATGTAATTTCCTTTACGGTATGGATTTCTTTTCATCATTTTAAGTTTGGATTATGGGCCCGAAATTCATCTTTTGGATTCCTTTTTCGATTCTAAATGGTTATGCGTGACCTCTCCTTTTTAATTTGAAGAAATTTTTCAATAAAGGACCAAATTTCAAGCAACTTCGTCTCTACATATGTCAAGCAATTTTTCTCTCGTCTACAGCTTTGAAAACCATTTACGTGCACATTGATCAAATCATGGATACATTAAAAACGTCTTATATTGGACCTTTCATTGGATTCAACGTTTCGATCGATGTGGCCTATTTTAACTCTTGTGAACAATTGTTCAATATCAAGAATTATGTATTAACATTTTTGTACTTTTATACATTTATAATTTTTTTATGTTTGGTGTGTATATTTTGATAAACCAAATATGCTTGTGTTTAAATGCACCTTTATTTTTCTGTTATATATAACATTATTGTAATTTTTAATGTATTCAAATATTTGTATACATGTTTAGATCTTCGATGTAACCAGTTATGCTCGTATTTGAATATTTTACTTTCTTGTATCTATTTTTTGCCTTCAAATATTTGTCATGTCTACTTATGTCTTCGGAAATAATTAGATATGTTTGCATTCTTGAAAGTTAACTGTATTTTTAATTTATTATTTTCTTGTATATTTAATTAATAACATACTTTCTCCCTCCGTGTTTAGCGCAGGAAGTAATGGTAGCACTCATTATAACTGTAAAAATTTTTAATTTATGTTCGTACTTATGCTAAGATTTGCGCGAGCAAAATTTTAGCATAGTCGAAATGAATGATATATACCCGTTCTTTTGAGAACTCTTTTTCATCAGATACAGAGTCAGATCAAATTATTAAAAAATCAGAACAAATCTCACTCAAGATACTTCTCAGAAAATCCTCCCGGCAGAAGAGGTAAATTTCAAGGAGAAAGAGGCTGCGGACTCGAATTTCAATCACAAACACAAATCCCTCGCACAATAATAGGGTGGAAACGCGCTGGAAAGGCTGTGACTACCAATTCGCCTAAGTAAGAGAGTTTATCTCAAAGAAGGGACTTTTATTACTTTACTTTTATTGAATATCTCCTTATGTTTAATAAATACCTCAATTCGAATATGGTTTCTATAATTACCATCCTCTTCATATGGGTGCAAAATGCTCAATAAAAGAACCCACCAATTTAGCAAAAAGCATAACCTATATGATTTATGAGCTAAGGATGTTGAGCATTGCACGTCCAGCATTGAATGACAAATTCTTTCTCATTTATTTTTTTTTATTTCACTTATATTATAATATATATATTTATAATATATATATATAATTATATATATATATATATTATATATATATATATATTATATTATATATATTATATATTATAATTATACTATATATATATATATAATAGTTATATATATATATCTATATATATTATATTCTATATATATATATATATTATATATATATATTATATAGTATATATACATATATATATATATTATATACATTATATATATTATATATATATATATATATATATATTATATATATATATTATATATATTTATATATTATATATTATTAATATATAATATATATATATATATATTAATATTATATATATATTTATATTATGTATATATATATATATATATACTATTATATATATATATATAATATTATATATATATTATAATATATATTATTATATATAATATATATGTATATATATTGTATATTATATATATATATATTATATATATATATATAATTAATATAATATATATAATATATATATTATATTATATATATATATTATATATTATATATTATATATATATAATTTTATATATATCATATATATATCTATTATATATTATTATATAATGTACTATATAATATATAATATATATATAATATATATATATTATTATATATAATATATATAATAATATATTATATATATATATATATATATATATATATTTGAAGATAAAAATAATTTTCTTATTCATAATATCAAAATTAATCAAACACTTGAAAACAAATTAATAACTTTCATGTATTAATACACCTCAACATCGCATATTTTTATTAATTGTAGATGCGGATATTTCGAAATCATGAATTGCGGATACTGATGTTATGCGGATGCGGTAGTTGATGCGGATGTGACATACATCACTAATGTATACATACAAAACAAGGATGAAAGATATATTTTCAAAATAAAAAAGTGGGCGTAGCTTTAAAATGTGAGTAACCTAAATACTTTTA
>JABUQX010123419.1:25000-47967 GCA_015478945.1 Trachelipus rathkii
CACCAGTAATTTCATCTATACCTGCAGATTTAACCATTCTTCAACCTCCTCTCTGCTACCCGATCTTCCTCTCTTTTACTAATCACCTCATCCCCAAAATACTATTCTTCTTTGCACCATCAAACTCACACCAACAGTCACTATCACCTTTTCATTACTGGCAATGTTATACGATTTTTTCGAAGTGTTCCTTTCCACACTCCCTTCACCTCCATTTCATCAGTTACAAAATCACCATTCCCTTTTCATTATTCTGAGCAGTTTCCCCTTATTCCTAATTTTTAACCTTTCGCGCCTCCTTCCAGAAGAGTTCCTATTCCCTTGTATGTCCCCATTCATCCTCCTTTCAAACTGTTCATTTACCTCTCTTTCCTCTTACGCAACCGCATATTTTTAGCGATTTCTTTTTTCTCTTAATAATAATTCCCACAGCATCTTTTTTTGAAAACTTCAATCATTTGCTTTTAGTACAATCAACCAGGCTTTTTTTTTTACTTTTAACCGCTTAAATCACCTCTTCATTCCACCAACCACTGTGTTCGCATTCTTAACTTCCTACTTTAGCACACCCACATACTTCTTTTGCACAGCTAACAATTGCTTCCAGATTTATTTAGGTTCAGCTTGTTCACATTCAACTGATTTACTTGCGAGCGTTCTTACATACTTATCCTTATTACTTGTTCACTAACCTTTCTCACTCTTAATTTTCCCCTCTTCCTTCTGTATCACCTTCCTCTCCATCCAAGTCCCCACTACTTAATTTTACATAGACAACATAATGATCCGATAAATCCCATTCTAAACCCTAACTGATTTAACATCTAACTCATAACTTCAACATCTCCTTCTTTCACCAAACAAAATCTCAATAGTTTTCACATTCGATAACACTCTACCTCACAACTCTAGTATAGCTTTGGATACTCTTTGTGGTTTAAAGCAAGTATTCTTACACACAACACTCTCTCCTCACAGAAATCCTCACCTTCCTACGATTCTCATTTTCTCTGACACCCCAAAACACCTGTTATACCATCTTTTTTTTATCATATATTATATATATATATATATAAATATTATATATATATATAGTATATTATATATATATATATATATTATATATATATATATATATATATTATTATATATTATATATATATATATATATATATTATCACTGTAATATATAAAATCCGATATTAATAGTCATATTTAGGCCTAGAAAGGGGATTGGGGTAATACTGTTTATTATTTTAAAAACATCTTTAATATACATAACAAGAGTATTTTCAAAAAAAAAACAAAAAAAACATTTCGTTTTAAAAAAAAACCGTTTTCTTTTTACAAAAAACAAAAATTAAAAAAAAACGTTTTTTTCACAACCCTAGCGTCAATACTGGATCGTAACTTAGTTGGTTGGACGGATGTATGTATATGTATTATATATTATAATATATATATTTATATATATAATATATATATTATATTATATATATATATTATATATTATATATATAATATATATATATATAATAAATATATATATATAACATATATTATATATATATATATGTTAAGTATATCTATATATATATATATATATATATATATATATATATATATATATTATTTATATATTTATAATTATATATATTATATATTATTATATGGTTATATATATTTATATATATATTATATATTATATATATATATATTATATATTATATATATTATTATAATATATAATATATATATTTATATATATAATGTTTATATATATTAAATTATATTTATATATATATAATATATATATATATATATATATATATATATAATAATATATATATTATATATACCTATATACTAAAATTAACTGAATATAGTATAACTTAATAGGCTTAGCCTCTTTTTTATCTTAAACTTACGTAACTTGGTATTTATTATTGTGGTTATGGTTTATATAAATTAACTATCAATTATATGCTCGTTAATTTTAATAATATAAATATAATGTTATGCTGATCTTATTTTGAAATATTATATCTATTATTAATTATATATATAATTATTTAAATCTTATCTCTCTTAAGTCATAGTAGTAGTTTACTTATGACCTCATATAGTATTATTGGCGAATAATTTATTATAATGAATAAGTGAATATTATTATCTATGGCGGTTCTGGTGGCGTGGCCTTTAGTTCGTAATACTGAACGAAACGACAACAACATTATTTATAATACTAGGGTAGGCTCAAGATAGTTATATACGGCTCTATTCTCTTAGTAACTTACTCGTTAGTTTCTAGGTACTTACTGTAAGTTATCAGTTCTCTGTATAGATGTAATTCTTATTCCACTTTAACCCAGATGAGTGGCCTACCTACATAATAATTATTATTATCATTATTTTTAATATTTATATATAAATAATTATATATATTATATATTTATTATATATTATATAATATATATATAATATTTATATTTATATATATTATATATTCTAATTATATATATATATATATAATATTTATTAATTTATATATATTATTATTAATATATTAGATAATATATATATAATATATATATATATTATATTTATATATTATTAATTATTATTATATTAATATATATATATATATTATTTATATATATTATATATATATATATTATATATTATATATAATATTTATTATTATCATATAATATTATATTATCCTACAAATCATTTTTGCTTTATACTTATATATTTTAGAGGTCTAAACACAACCAATGGATTTGAATTGTAATGTAGACTTATTGTACACAATACCTTATATATACTAAATTGTATAGCAATACATTATAATGTGAGCAAATAACTTTATCACTTACAACGAATCCAGCTAGGAGTAATGATGTTTATATATCGTATGTATATACGTGTATTATAACCTAATATTTATGAGTAGCTATTGGGTGCCACCAACGCAAGATAAGCAATATTCATGAATAAATTATTAATATTTATTTATTGTCGACAAAAGAATACAATGCTATTACATGATATCCTGAGTGATCGAGGATGATAGTGCGACCTAAATAGAGGTGTGCAAAGATTATTTACTTAGCTTTGAAGTATTGTGCTTTATCACTACAGAGTGTGCATGGTACTGTGTCGGTGAGAAGAATGTTATTCACTAATATCAATCAGGCTTCACACTTCAAAGGATTTTTTTCATCCCCGATTACCAGAACAGAAGCCCTTGAAGACCTGACAGAGCAAATGAATGAAATCGGTCGATGGGAAAAAGCTACGTATTATATCAATTAGAAGGTGTTGTGACAATCTGAGGTAAGAAGAAGAGAACTTAGTTTCTTTGTCAGTTTTCTCATTGTCACTGAGGCCAACGTGAGATGATATCCAGCAGAAAGTAACTCTGTTTTTTACTAGCTTGGAACTAGTATTATCAGAAACCTTTTTACGGTGAGTACTATTTTATAAGGACTTAAATTAGAAGATTGATATAAAAAGTAATCAGCTGGGCTCTTACCTTAAGCTTCTTTATGAAGAATGATTCTCTTAATTCGCAGGTTCTTCTTAATACTTGGACCAATAGTACTTATAGAACATAAATTAGGAGCAATTGAAGTTAGTTTGAGAAATAGAATGGTGATAGGTTGATAAATTCTTTTCAAATTCTTTATTTTTCAAATTCTTTATTTTTTATTAATGAAAACTACATGCGCTTCAAACACATAAGCACAGCAAGAACTTGATTTTTGAATTTGTGAAAAACACGCAAGTACAATTTAGTGATATTTTTCAACCATTAGAAAAAAAAGGTATCTATAATATTCACAAAAAAGCTAGATACCGAAATGAAAGAAAAAAAGACTGAAACATTGAATTTAAAAAAAAAATAGATATTAAATGAATGAGTAAAATAAAAGAAATAAATGTGGAAGTTTTTATAATTTAGTTTCTATGGAAAATGGTCTGACAGGCTTGCAGGACACTGCGGGAGTCTGAATGTGATATCGAACTGATCACCATTTAGAAACAGGATTCTGTTAGCAAAATCGCAGTTATCCCAGCACTGTAAATATGAAAGCCGACTAGGAGAGTATGCGAGAGCTTGTGGTATGGGAAAATTGTTATAACGCTCAGTCCTTCAGATTAATTTGGATCATCCTGTGAAAATTTGAACAGAATCACCATGATCAATGGAGTGGGGCTGGAAGGTGTCCTTAAGTTCGGTGGCAAAGCTCCTTCTAGGAAAGGACGCCAAGGAGTTAAAGACAGAGACCGTGGGAAAGAATAATAGAGTGTAATTTTAGTTATAAGTGTCTGACAGCACTTTACAGAAGGAAATATTGTGACGAGAGAACGATCTATACTGCGGTGACAAATTGACAAATGACCAGTAGATTGGGTTCTGAGTCACATTTATAAGTGGTCAGTGCTGAGAGTTGAAGTATTTAGAGCCGGATATAAGCGTGACACATGAGCAGTGATGGACATCACTAACCGAAATGTTAATTTCACTAACCATTAAATGTCAACTCAAAATTTTAACTTCGTTACCGTTAATTCGTTAACTTTACTAGTCAGTTAACGTTAGCTATTTCTTTACAAAGTTTTTTTTTTTTTTTTTTTCAAATTAAAACCCATTAACAAAATGTTTTTTTTTTTCTAAAATCGAAAAATGAAAAAATTAAACCCATTACAAAATGTGTTTTATTCAAAATCGAACAATGAAATAAAATAAACAAAAAAATGAATAGAGAAAGATAAATAAATAAATTAATGAACAAATACACATATTTTCCATCATCACTTGGAAGTTGGTGACCTTTGGTGATGGAGATGGTGCCGCCAAGACTTCGCCGCCAGTTTGGTCTGGCGAAAGGCCTTCATTTTTCATTAATTTCTGTAACATTCACAGACCACCACCTTTCTTCCGCCAGACTTCACATCTTGTTACTGAAGGAAGTTCAGATGCTTGGTAATTCTGACAGCAAACCCTAGTTTGCTTCCTCTTACTGTCTCTCTTTTTAATTTTTCAGTCAAAGGAGGATGTTGCTCATATGTACGCAACGACGCAGTTTGTCCTCTTGTTTCTATTCGGAGTCATCTGAATTTTACACGTTTTGGCTTAGGCTCTCTTACAAATTTAAACTAAATTCATTTGATGTTTATCTATCTTTCAACTCTACAGACTATCTTAAAACCTTCGACTATCTAAACTGCAAAATATAGCACATTTTCTTTTTCTTCTTTCTCTAAAATCAGCATTTTGGGCAATTTCAATGTTCACCACCACCAATTTTCTCTTCTAGTTCTCAAGATGCTGCCAGTGAACCTACCTTTCATTTTTCTATCCGGAATAACTTTGTGTAGATGATATGTAACTCCCACGTTCCCTTGATCGTTTTGGAGATAAATCAAATATCCCCAACTTTACTTTTTAACCGTTCTTATTATAATGTTATGTCAAACGCTTTCTGCCTCTGAGTTCTCCGATCATCTCTTATCTCTGTCCGTTGTCTTTTCAAGTATTTCGCAGATAAACGCGATGAAACGATTTTGGAACTTTGGTGCTTCTAACTGGTCAGACTTGCAGCCAGGCTTCTGATTTTCCTTGAAATGATTATTGCTTTGTTCCTAATTCCACCTTACACGATTCCGGTGCTATTCCTCCTTCTCCACCTCATTTATGCCTAATAATGTAATATTTCAACTAAATATGTTATTTCTGCTCCGAGCTTAACACTAAGAAGGTGTACGGTCCTGATGGTATTCCACCCGTGGTTCTCAAAACTTGTTTCCGAACTTGCACCCTGCCTTGGGAAACCATTTCGTCTGTCTTTCCACTCCAACCTTCCCTTCCTGCTTGAAACATGCACTCATTCAGTCTGTGATGAAAAAGGGGACCCCCCCCTCTCAAACCTTAAACTACCATCCTATAGTTTTAACCTCTGTTCTTTCTAAAGTTTTCGAACCTATCCTTAACAGCGAGATTTAGAGAGATCTTATTCTTCTAATATTATCCTTGATCGGCCCCCCCAAGTTTTTTTTTTATGGGGTTTTCCCCGTATTCAATCCCCTTTTCATCCTAAAATAAACATATAAAAAAAATAACAATCTTCTCTCTTCTCCGACTCATGATTTCTTGCCTTTCGGAAAAATCTTTTGGTTTGTGCGCTAGACGTATCGAAGGCCTTCAGGAATTTCTAAAACTTTTTCTCTTCTATATGCATTCTTATTTCTGATTTCCTCTCTGATCGATCAACGGTAGCTGTTTAGTAGGGTTTCCTTATAAAGTTTTCCTTAAGTGTTGAGTTCATCACCAATCTCTTTCTTACTTTTTTCGATTTTTCATCTTCTCATGATTACTTCATCACAATTCACTACTATGCCGATGACTCTACTATGAACAACTTTTTTATTTTTATAAGCCTCAAATCCAATAGCAAATAGCCAACGCTAAGGCGGCTTCTCAGGAACAACTAATAATAATAATCTTTCTCCAATTTAATAAATTGTGGCATTGATAGCAATGGTTGTTTTCAAATGGTTCAAAATCAGTCCCATCATCTTTCTTTTGACAATCTTTACTTTATAACATTTTTCGAAAACACGAACCTGCAAACCATCGTCATCATTTAATATTCTTGGATCCATTGGGGTGATTGTTTCTCGGTGATCTTTCTGGTAGAATCACATTTTACTCCTCTTTCTATAATCATACCTTCGTAAGGGTTGGGTGTTTGAGGTGCCGTCAGAATTATCTGAAAGGAGGCCACCCCAGTTGCTTTGATTTTTACAGATAATCGTGCGCTCCTGTAATAGGTATGGTTTACATATCTGGGGCTGATTCACTCACACAGCTCTCCAGCTCTCCTTGAAAAGGTGAAGACTACAGGTTTCCGTCTTATCAACTCTCCTGCTCTCACTCTCTCTCTCTCCAGTCTCTTTCAACCAGTCGAGATGTTGCATCACTCTATTTATACTATCATTATTACAACGTACACTGCTCTTCTGAGCTCTTCAGTCGCATACCTCCTCCATTGAGGTCTAACATAACAAGCCTTTCTCCACAGTCTCATCTTTCTCTGCCCAACTCTAAGACCCCAGACTTAACAGTAATGCTCAATCATACATGTATTCTACTGGTAAAGTAGAAGCACACTCCCTTTATAAATTTTCCCAGCTACCTTTGACTTTCAAACCTTCAAACTTCGAGAACCGACACATGTCGGCCTTTAAGTTGGCCCTGGTTTGGGAATTTCAACCAGCTCTGGCCTGAAGTGGCGAACAGCCAGGTAGATCGATAGTTCTCTGTCGAAGACGCTCTAGCGAGTTTTAGCAGGTTGCAATTTCTTTGAGAAAAGCAAGTGGTGTCCAATCCAGGAACCCTTCAGGTATTGCAGCAGGACACCAACAAAATCAGAGGAATATACTTGAAGGTGAGTCGGTGCGGGTTCCTGTGTATGGACAAGGAGAGTAACGTTGGCAAAGGCCTCCTTGCCAGAAGTGAGGAAGTTCGGCCTTCTTTTCTCCACTCGACCTGGGGAGACACCTTTTCTTCGGTCGAATAAGTTCCGGGAGGAGAGAAGAGTGGCTGAAGAGAAAAAGCGGTGGTAAAAGTTAATCATGACGAGAAACTGGAGGAGTTGTTTTTGAGAGTCGGGCAG
This sequence comes from Trachelipus rathkii, assembly GCA_015478945.1. Taxonomy (NCBI): domain Eukaryota; kingdom Metazoa; phylum Arthropoda; class Malacostraca; order Isopoda; family Trachelipodidae; genus Trachelipus; species Trachelipus rathkii. Next base: position 32,686 of record JABUQX010123419.1, read on the forward strand.
AAGACAGAAACTGATGGCAGAAACAAGATCCTTAGGAAGAACGCCCTCAGCAGAAACCATGAGGCCAAGGAAGGTGAGAAAGGCACACCGAAAAGACACATCCCTAGATTGACACGAATGCCAACAAATTCGTTCAACTTAAAGACGGAGCGAAGGTGTACCTGGTGTCCTTCTTGACTACTGCTGGCTATGCGGAGGTCGTCTATGTAGGTTCAGCAGAAGGGAAGCCCACACACGACGGTCTCAATGAACCGCTGGAAGGTCTGAGCAGCAGCATTCCGAAGTCTGTAAGGTATTCAAAGCTATTCAAAGAGACCAAACGGAGTGATGACGGCTGTCTTCGGAATGTCCTCAGCTGCCACAGGTATCTGATGGTAGGCAAGTACCAGATAAATATTTATATAAGATGATAGCACCGCTGAGGTGAGAGGTGTAAAACAGAATGTGAATAATAGGGTAACGATAAGGGATGGTAATAGCATTTACGCCTCTAAAATCTCCACATGGTCTTGTCCCCTGACGCAGATTTAGGAGCAAAATAAGCTGATGAACGGCTGAAATATTCCCTAATGCAGGAGTGATAGAGCCTTTTTAGTTAAGGGAAGTGGGGTCATCCACCAAGCACCAGTTATTCAGATCTACCAGCAGGTGAAAATGAGTTAATAAGTCTGCTCTAAGGATGGTTTGTGTCACTTCTGCAACGAGGAGCACCCAGCTTAAAGTTCTCCCATTAGGTCGAGAGGACAGGAGCGTTCACCGTAAGTGAAAATGATTGTGCTGTAAGCCGCGCTAAGTTTTATGGTTGGCTAGGTGAGGTGACAAAATGTCCTTCGGGAGGCAGAACTCAATTCCGGTGTCAACCAGGTAGTCCTTAACCGCCTTAACGATTGGCTGGAGAGTTTCCCGAAAATGTACACGGCTATACACATTCCCGGAGGTCATGCTCCATGAAGTTCCGGTGGCAATAACACTCACCGGTGTTCCTCCCTGTGAGAGACCTCCACCTTGGGATGGATGCGGACGCGAGGTAGTAGAGGGCGGGCGAGCAGCAAAACGTCGAAGCTCCTCAGTGAAAATCTCAACTTGCCCCTCCAAGCGCGTCATTCGTTCTTCTACAAAGGGAGACTGAGAAAGAGCTCCTGGAGGAAGAGAAACAGAAGAGGTGTGCGCAGTAGTAGTAAGTGTGTACGAGGAAATGGTCGCTACGCGGGGTAGACTGGAATCGCAGGATGCGGTTCGCAGTCTCAGCGAAACTCTGGAGCGATAAGGTAGGGCCACAGGCCAAAATAGTACCTCTTGTGGCAACTTTTGCATTAACAGCTGCCGAAGAATTTCTTCCCGGGTGATAGTGAATCCCCGAGCTACGAAAGCATAGTGGAGTATCTTAATAGGGGACCGGTTTCTTAAAGCCTCTCCCTCAGCAGTTGCAGCAGCACAAGTGACCTTGTGGTTCCCTCATTCGAACCATCAGTCTTGCTTTGTGTCTTTTCAACTTCTGCATAGAGCACAGTGATAGTCTCTAACTCAAACTAACTAAAAGATGGGACACTTGGGACTGGCAGCCCTATATGATCCCTTGCAATTTAAACAAAAAGATGAGTTAGGGCAGAGTGTGTGATCTTCCTTCCCACACCGAGCACAAAGGTCCGTAGTTCCCAGATTACTTTTTAAGGTGACCAAACTTCTGACATTTGAAGTACCGACAAGGCTGTGGAACGAACATCCGGACAGTATACCGACAACTTCTTATTTTGACATTGGTGAGAGGAAATGGGATGGCAAAGAGAAGGAAATTTCTTATCGTTGAGAATCTATATACCTCTTTAACCATGAACTTTTCTCGTTAAGTCCTTTAGAATCTCCTCCACAGGGAAGCAATTTGCTTCATCTGCAAAAATTGTACCTTTAGAAGTGTTGCGAACGTTATCAGCTGTAGAGTTAACTTTAAGGCCACACAAAGTATAGAAACATTTTCTAGAGATGCCCTCTGGTCTGCAGAAGTAACCTTGATTAACAAGGACCCATTCTTCATTCAAGTAACTTCAGAGTATTCACTATTCAGTATGCAGAAGTTACAAGTCATTGTTCATTTTATAATACTATTATCGGTAACGGAGAATGTAGTCGTTGACCGAACATAGAAATATACATTAAAGGACGCGTTTTCTGAAATCACCGGGAGAGGGGTCATAATTGGCTACGTCAGGAATTCACCCGAGAACAGCGGTTCCTCGATTCCGAAAGACTGAGTGGTCACAGGAGCCACCTGGGGTGAATAGATTTTCCACACACAAGAGTTCAGGGAGTAAGCAGAGGCTTCCTAGGTGAGGGAATGGGAGAAATCATGACGTCAGTTCCCAAAGTACAATACAAAAGGATAGGCTGAGAAATCAAAAAGTAATCAAAGCTGGTTCCGCAATATTTAAACCGAGCAAATTCAGTAGATTATTTATATTCATTCCCACTACATATTAAATTAATGCCCTCCCCATTTGGTGTCAACCCATGAGGTTAGTACCCAGAGAAGATCCTCTTATTATAGGTGTCCCAGAGAGGTCAGGGAAAAAAAGACCAAACCTAATGCTGGGTCAAGGTTCATACCACGATAAATAGTGGTATGTAGCAAATCCCGAACGCACTGGCGGCACCGAGCTAAATCCTCCAAAAGGTGGCGGCACCGAGCTAAACCCTCCAAAGGAAAAAAGTAGCGGCGCACACCTACCTCTCTGCGATAATAGAAACGTGCATACATACATAAAAATGTAAGCAAAGGAATGAACAAAAGAACAAAATACATGGCAACGGATAAAAAAGCTATACGGGGAAGGTAACCAAAATTAGTAAAAACAATAAAAATGAATGGGAAAGAAAAAAACAGGAGCTATAATTGCAATAACAGTAATAAAAATACATAATAGTAATGATAACAAAAACGTAACAATAATAATTGATTATTTCTTTTGATGGTGTTCGGCGTGATTACGTAAAAGTTTTCTTTACCTTGTTTTTTTTTTATTTTATTTACGAGTTATTATAAGTTCTTTGTTTATTTTTCAGCATATTTTTCGATGAAATATGAATTGTTTGATGAATTGGCAACGTTTGATGAATTAATTGACCAGACTTAAAGTGGATATGGGAAAGTGAGTAATAACAGTGTGGAATTCAAGTGCGTGTATGTGGTGGAAAGGTCGTGCTACCGAATGAAGTAATTGAACTACGGAACTTAAAGATTGTTAATCGGTGATTTCCAGCCCATCATGAATTCATGGTAATACAAAAGCTTGTAACGAAATGGCAACATTTTTGTCTATAACTTTGTTAAACTGTATATTAGAAATATATTAACGTTTATGAATAGTTATGCATTCAGTAACTAACAGAATAAAGTACCTTTTTCGTTTATCTAAAGATTCAAGATTTACCTTTAGGAGTCACGACCTAACTTACAGTGTAAGTGTTTTGTGTGTCTTTTCTGTAGTGGTTTCAAGGTAAGTTGTGTAGTATAGTATTTATTTCAATAATAATAATACTGATAATAGAAAAAAAATTAGAAAAATTATAATATAACAAGTACATAGGGTGTAAAAGAGGAGGAATTGGAATAAAAGAAATCTACACTTCTCTTCTAGACATCTTACAGACATACCTATCCTTTATATTCCTATGTGTGGGGGAGAAAAAATTGCCAACATCGTAGTCTTGCGTGTCATTAGAAGGCTACTAAGCTAACGCCGTGAGTTGGGTTTTGGCTGGCCCACTAGTCACTTATCTTTTTGCTAGGAATGCTGATGGATGCCTCGGAGAAGGCCTTGATCGCCGTAAACAGCGAAATCTTTCGGCGAAAATGTACGAATCGTATGGGTACATGAAATGTCAAAGGAATAAATAATGAGGAGAAGAGAAGAGAGGTGATAGATGTATTTAGAAAGTTCAAATGTCGTGATTTGCACTCGAGTGTGACACAACAAAAATTAAAGGAAACTGCGAAAATGAGTGGTGTGGTGTCTGTTGGTGTAGAAAAGAAAGAGACGGGGAGAGGAGGAGTTGCAATTCTGAAAAGTTGACTTGTGTACATGGTGCAGCTATGTAGACTTTGTAATGCGTGAGTACTAGAATGTCTAATGGTAAATTTAAGTTGAAAAGGTCAAGTATGTGTGGTTGTGACCATTAGGGTCCATCTGAGGGTAACTAGTGAAGAGAGTGCTGATATTTTTTCTGGGAATAATCCTCAAATGATGTTTTGGATGGGAGAGTAGGAGCTTCCAGATTCATTGTGTTGGGTGATCTAAATGGTTTGGATAGGTGGATCAAAAAGGGAATAGTAATAACAGGGTGGTTTGGGGTGTCGGAGAAAAATGAGAATGGTAGGTGAAAGATTGATTCCTGTGAGGTGAGAGGTATGTGTGTAAGTAATACTTTCTTCAACCACAAGAGTATTTATAAGTAAACTAGAGTTGGTGTAGGTAGAGATGGTATCGAAGTGAGTATATTGATTTTGTGTTGGTGACGAAGGAGATGTTTAAGTATATGTTGGATGTTAAATCAGTGAAGAGGTTAGGAAATGGGATTATCGGGATCATTATGATGTATGTGTAAATTTAAAAAGTTAGTGGGGCTTGGATTGAGAGGTAGGTAATAAGGAAGGAAGTGGGTAGAATTAAGAGTGAGAAGTTAAAGTGAACAAGGTAATAAGAATAAGTATTTAAGAGCTCGAAAGTACATCAGTTGAATGTGAACAAGTTGAAACTTAACAAATCTGGGGGAAAATGAAGGAAGCAGCTGTTAGCAGTGCAAAGGAAATACGTGGATGTGCTAAAGTAGGAAGAAAGAATGTTAACAGCGAGTGGTGGAATGAAGAGGTGATGCAAGCTGTTAAAAAGAAAAAAGAAGCGTGGTCCGAATTACTAAAGAAGCCAATGGAAGAAGTCTTCAACAAGAAAGAATGTTGGAATTATAATAAGGAGGACAAAAGATATACTAAAAGGTGCATACGTAGGAGGGAAAAAAAAGGGATAAATAAACAGTTTGGAAGAAGGATGAAGGGAATAGGAAGCTCTTCTGGAAGGAAGCGCGAAACGTTAAGAATGAGAATAAGGGGAATCTGCTTAGAATAATGAATATGGATGGTGCTTTCGTAACAAATGAAATGGATGTGAGGGGAGTGTGGAAGGAACACTTCGAAAATCTGGATAACATTGGTTGTAATGAAGAGGTGATAGTGAACGTGTGTGGGTTTGATGGCACAAGAAGGAATAGATATTTTGGGGAGTTTTGGGGATAAGGTCATTAGTAAGGAGGAGATAATGGGTAGTGTGAGAAAAGTTGAAGAATGGTAAATGCGCAGGTATAGATGAAATTAAGGGTGAATGATCAAGAACGGAGGCGAGATGGTGATTGATTGGATTTGAGTGTTTAACAAAGCGTTTATGGAGGTAAAGTTCCCGAGGGATTGGAGGGAGCAACCCCTTATATAAGGTAAGGGAAGATAGGGTAAGTGTAGAAATTATAGGGGAATTAGTTTATTAAGTGTTGAAGGGAAGATATATGCTGGTATTCTGGTGGAAAGAGTGCGTCGAGTGATTGAAGGACTAATTAATTGGTGAAGAACAAGGTGCGCTTAGGAGTGATAGAGGATGTGTGAATCAAATCTTTATATTGAAACAAATGATTGAGAAAATGGGGGAGAACAATAATAAATTGAATTTAGGTTTTATGGACTTGAAAAGGCGTATGATAGGATTAAAGGGAAGCTCTATCTATGTCAGGGGTTAGTGATATATGTTGTTATTGGTAGGCTTCTGAATGTAATCAAAAGTATGTAGGACGATAGTGAAGGCGTGTGTACGAATAAATGGGTGTCGAAAAGTAATTGGTTTAATATAGTAGCGGAGTGATGTAAAAAACATGGGATGTGTTATGTCTCCTTGGTTATTCAATTTGTATATGGATGGGGTGATGAAAGAATTAGAGGTGGGAGTGGCAGGAGGTGCTAGAATAATGGAGAATGGAAGAGTGAAGGGTGCCCTACCTATTATATGCGGAAGATTTGGTTTTGTGGTGGTGAATCTGGAGAAGTTTTGAGAGGAAATTGGTAAGAGAAGATTTTGGTGGTGTTGTGTAAAAAGGATGGGTTTGAAAAGTAAAACGTCAGTTTAAGAGAAAATTAATAGGTTTGTGAGTGAAGGACAGTCCTCGGTGTGAATTATGTTAAATGGAGAGCAGCTGGAACAAGTGTCCGATTTAAATATTTAGGATTATGTTGGAGTTGATAAGGGAACGGATGATGCCAGTGTTAATAGGAAAAGTGGAAATGGCAATAATTTGCCGGTGCAAATAAATCGTTCGTGGATGTAAAGGGACTGATCTTGAGTGCGCCAGGGTCGTACATGAGGGTATGTGTTACCTGTATTATTGTATAATGTTTTAGATTGAAGACTATGGTCTGGATAAGAGGTATAGATCTAAAGTACAATGTGTTCAGATGGACAACTTAGGGGCGTGTTAGGTGTAAGAAGAATTGATAAACTGAGGAATGGAACGTATTAGAGAGTTGTGGTGGTGTGAAGAAATTCATGAGAGAAGAAATGAAAGTACGTCGAGATGAGTTTGGTCCATGTGGAAAAGGATGGATGATATCCGGTTGGTTAAGCGGATGTCGTAGTGGTGTGTGTTGGGAATCCACCAACCAGCTGGAGACCGAAGAAAAAGTGGATTGAGTCAGTAAAGGAATGTCTGAGGAGAGAAATGAGAGTTAGCAGGGGGCGAGAAGAGAGGTGCATAATAGGAGTGAATGGAGGGGTTTTGTAAGGGGGTATGGTGTGGCCACCTAGCCAAGGGATGAACCCCACACTGACGAGATGCCATAGTGACGGTCCCGTCGCAGTCCATGAAGCTCTAAACGGGTGGAATTTTCCGACTGGACGAGTTCATCACTAATAGGTATAGTGGGGGAGGTAAGGTTTCATTTTTTTTCCACTTTGTTATTGTTTTAGGCGTAATTTTTCTGTTTCCGGTTCATGGAACGCACCTTCTTGGGGAAAGAAAGTGGATATGATGAAATGAAGAAAATGGGAATTAAGCGAAATCAAAGAAATTACAAAATTAAACTGGGAGAAACGAATCGTACTAATGAAATCTGGAACATATTTCATGGCAGATACGACATGAAAGCGGTATCTGAGTCCACCACCACATCAAGATGGAATATGTTCACTGGAGTCCTTTTTCAATCTATTAAAATCTGAAATAACTAACTGATAAAGGATAATAAAAATCAAAAAACTTCGAAAATATATATATATATTTCAATTTTATAATCAAATTACTGCAATATGATTTATTAATTTAAATAATTTGTACAATAATAATAATAATAATAATAAAAATAATAATAATAATAATAATAATAATAATAATAATAATAATAATAATATTATAATAATATAATAATAAATTTTTGCTCAACACTTCTATAAAAGGGTGCAAAAAAAATACAACTTCTAACGCTACTGCTAATACTATTAAAATAATTATTTTCTGAGTAATGGTCCTTCATCCTGCTCATGATAAGGTAAGGGAAAATAGTCATTTATTAACTTCACCTTATTTTAAATTTCACACCACATATAGCATAAATCGTTTAAAGTCAAATAAAAATGTATCTAACTTAAATTTATCTTCTTGCTGGACTAAGCCTTCATAAAAATTATATTTTTCAAATTAACTGAATTTGCATTATCACTCCCATTAACAAGCAGTTTCAATGAGTCCAAACTGCATATATTACCTGAACAGCTTTTCCACCAAGAGGTTCTCTACCATCTTTAACTTTTTCATATAAATCCCTGTTGATTTAACTTCCATTCATTCTCTGACATAAATTAACAAATTTTTTTTTTTCTTTCTATTTCTAGTCTTTCTTTCGCTTTTAAACCCTAGCGATTATCTCTCTATCCATTATACTTTCTTTTCACTTTGCTTACTTATGAACACTCAACATCACATATTTTTCTCTCTATTTATCTACTATTATATATATATATATAATATTATATTTATATATATTATACATATAAATACTAATATATATACAGAACATATGTTTACAACATATAAAAAAGCAATAAATATGTTAAAATTATTGTTTCAATGTCTTTGTAGGGATATAATTTTTCTTAATATACGTCTTTTATTTTCAATAAACTTTAGAAGGATTGTATATATACTATATAGTAGTGCAAATATTGTAGATACAAATATGGTAAAAATGGTGGTATAACTATTACGAGTCTTTTTTCTCTCACTTAAAGGATCGTATTTATCCACGCTCGCGAGTGCGAGGGTTCGAATCCACAAATTCGTCTACCTGAAATACGACCGTTTTTGGGGAGAATTTTCTGTAATATTTTAAAATTTAATTGGATACTAGGTCCACTTAATCTCAATATATTTCAGTTGAGAAAACTCTTTCGATTATAAATTTAGCATACATTAACGCTCCATTCTGTCAATTAATAAAGTCACACACACACACCATTTATTCTAGCATAACCCACTGATTCAAACCACGTCCACGGGTGGCTAGAATTTCGCAACATGTGTTGAGTTCCGAAACAGGGCTTGTTATTAAGAACTAGAATAACATCAGATGGCATCATTCTAATCCCACTTGATTAGGAAATTACAAGCATATATATTTTCAATTTCCCCTGAACCAAGTAACCAACTTGCGGTAGGTTAATTTATATACAAATCTCTATATTCTAAAATGAATACTAAACTAATTTAAAGTGAGATCTAATGGTTGGCTGAGCTAATATTCATAATTAATAATTTACTTGATTAATTTAAATGAAATACTATTATATTAAAATATAAAATATATAATTATTTTATATATATATATATATTAATATATGATATAATATATATTAACTCGTGAATATATAACTAGATTAAGCTTATTTATACTATATATATTATATATTAATATCCCTAAACATTTAAATAGGGTAATGTATAAGGAATTGGGATACTTTATATATATATATATATTATATATAATATAATATCTATTGTATATTATATATATATATATAATATATATAATATGGCAAATACTAGATATTACAAGAGTATTTTAAAATCAAATATGGCAAGTATGAAAAAATATCTTTTAATAGGCATAATACAACTCAAAAAATAAAACTGTTGTAACACAAAGTAAAATTAATTAATTCGTCTTGATATATATTAAGTATATATATATAAATCTATAATATAATATAATATATATATAATGTAAAGAGGTATATAACTATATAATATATATATAATATATATATATACTATATATAATATATATATATTATAATATATTATTTATATATATATATATATATATATATTAATATATAAATATATTAATATATATATAATATATATTATATATATATATTAAATTATATATATATATGTATATATATATATATATATATATATATATAATTCGGTGGGCAAAGGCAAGGGGCCTACCAAATTTCATGAGTTGAGAATATTCACAAGCAACGTCATTATAAAGGCACATGGCCCGATACACGGCGTTTTGTAAGTGTACAAGTCAAAGGAAGTTGGAAACATAAATAAAGAGAGTATGTTCTATACTTTACCAGTAGAGAACATGTAAGATTGTGCATAGCAGTGAAGTCTGGGGTCAGAGAGAGATGGACAGAAAAAAGATGAGGCTGTGTAGGAGGAGGATTTGCACAAGCTCTCCTCAAGAGGAGGAGGTGTACGACTGGAGAATTCAGAAGAGTAGTGCCCATTGTAAAATAGGATAGTATAAGGGTAGTGATGCAACAGTTTAATGGGAAGAAAGAGACTGGAGAGAGAGTTGGAGAGAGCAGGAGAGAGTTGATAAGATCAAAAGAGTTAAAAAATCCCTAGACTCCATACTCTCAAAAACCCTCCACTCCACATTCTCAAAAACCCCTCGACTCCACATTCTCGATTCGATCTATATGAGTGTGTCAAATTATATCTTGCCTGAAGGCCATAATTTCACAATAATGAGATCCACAAGTTTATTTATAATTTTGGGAAAACTATTATTAATGACTTCTATTATTTATTTAAAGTTAGAATATTTCATAATTCACTCAATTTTATTTATTTATATAAAAGTAAATTTATTTTAGACAATGTTATAGCTAAAATTATTAGCATGCAATATGTTAGGTTTCGTAAATAATTTTAGAACTTATCTAGTTAAAAATGAATAAAATGCTTCTGAGCAAAGAACTATCATGTGGAATACGGAAAAAGCGTCTTAGAGCAAGAAGATATTAATTATAGATGGCTTTTTTCTTGTACTATCGATCCTAAAACTTGTGATGGGAATATCTTTTAATATTAATTTACGAAAGGCAAAGCTCCAAGCTTTTATCTGATGATATTGGCAAAACCTGCACAGCTTATGGAAAACCTTTTAAGATTATTCTCATTGAAGTTTGGTCCTAATATTCAGCAAGTTCAAAGGATTTGATAAGTTTAACTCCTAGACAACAGAAAGAAATTTATTTGGGAACTGAACCCCGCGTGTCCTCAATGGTAAAGAAATCGCGACACGTTTTGTTTGCCCTTGTCCGAGAAGGAATATAGGTTGAATTATTTCTTCATCACACTTGCTGAATTTAGATACTCACTTCTCTTTTATTCTTCACGGTTTCTCTTCTTCCTCTGTCGACATTAATAATGGACTAACAATCCTGGTGCCAGATGGCCACACAGAAGTGCCGATGTCAAAAGTCTCTCGAAATTTATCCTCTTAAAGAAAGAAAGCTTACAAAGAAGAGAAAGCTGCTAAAAAGCAGAAAGGAAGAAAGAGGAGCTCAAACTAAGAAGAAGAGAGGATTGATGAATTAGGAAGAGCTGAAAGGATACTCAACTCAAGAAAGAGGAAGCTGAAAAGAAAGTGCTCAACTCAGGAAAGAGGAAGCCGAAAGAGCTGAAAGGAATGCCCAACTCAAAGAAGCTGCATGAATTAAATAAAACAAATTGAAGAAGCCGAAAGCACACGGAACTTCGAATTGAAAAGAATACGACTGTCCAATCTAGTCTCAATCAGTCCGTCGCATTTAAGCAATGTAATCCTACATCGACAATGTGTAAGGTACCGAAATATGACCCCGTTTGTCGAATCAAGGGACGAAATGGACGCGTAAATTCGAGTTTTGAGAAGCTATGCGACATCTTCAAATTGGGAACGCAGTTTATGGCCTCTCTATCTAAGTGCGCTTCTACTGGACGTGCTTTATCAGTTTATAGACAAGTTGCCTCCCAACTTGGCTAATGATTTTTCTAGCTTAAAAGAAGCTCCTCCTTATTCAATTTAATATGATCGAAGATTTCTTAGGGTTAAGTTCAAGGAAAGTCAAGCCCAAAACAGATGAGGGGCCCTTACAATAACTGATCGGATTAAATTCCGTAATTTGTCAGGTGGTGTGAACTCTCAAAAGTTCAACCAAGATTTTCAAGGCTTTACCGATCTTATGGTGGTTGATCAATTTCTCACCATCTGCACAAAGACTTAGCTGTTAAGATAAAAGAGGTAGACTCTCTAGTTTAAACGACCATCGCTTTTCGCGCGGATTAGATTCTTCAAGCATAGGGGTAAGAACCTTTTGTAACAAAAGGCGAATGACTGAACGCCTATGTGACATCTGACAATAAATAGACTCTAATACAAAAAAAGTCATAATTCACAATGCGTTCACACCAAAAGTATGTAGAATATGCCACAAGAGCATCCGAGTTTCGAGCACTTGTAATTCTGCCCAAAATGGAAACAACAGATTTCCACGTAATCGGCATTAATTATAGATAAGTTTAACCGCGATAACAAGACAGCGGAGAGAAGATGGCACGCCCCAAGGAAAGAAATCCACCATGCTGCCGTTACGATTGATAATCTATTACCAAAGGGAATTTTGCAGCGGCATGTCAAATTGTGTGGAAGACGAATGAAGTGTGTTGACGTGAGTAAAATGGTAAAGGACGGCATGTTGCAAACGTCAATGGAAATTAATCCCCGTTATATTCATATACGTCAGGATGATTCAAATATCAGACATTCCCTCATGCCCGTAACGAATGGTTCTATAAATGGCATTGACGTATCAGTACTTCGTGATACAGGGGTGCAGCGGTGTAATTGAGAAAAAGAAGTTTGTGAAAACCATCAATTCACAGGCAAGATTAGAAAATGCCTTCAATTGATAACACCCTAAAGGACACGACCTGAAGCAAAAATTTGGATTCGCACTCCGTTCTATATGGGTAACGTCGAAGCTTTATGTATGAACGATGCGTTGTATGATTTAACATTGGGAAATATCCCAGGCGCGCTAGGTCCGGAGACAATAGGGTTCGGAAATAATGATAAAATTGATTCCGACAAGGACACATGTAGACGAAATTACTTATGAAGCTGAAAATGCTACTGAAAATAAAAATGATAAAATTGATACCGACGTGGACACAATCAATGTCGAAGTTACTTATGAAGCTGAAAATGCTATTGAAAATAATAGATGATTAAAATTGATACCGAACGTGGACACAACCATTGTCGAAGTAATTTATGAAGCTGAAAATGCTTTGAAAAAAATAATGAATAAAATTGATGTCGGCAAGGACACATCCGTCGCCGAAACAACTCATAAACTGAAACTGCTACAAAAGATAGTAAGACAGTGGAAAATTCTGATGGAAATCCTCATGTTGCAAAATAAAGAAAACTCCTCAAATTCAAACTGTTTTGAGGGCAGTGTTAAGACAATAAAGTCTGAGGTGACACCGGTGATGCCTGAGGGTGTTAATAGTAGATTAGAGGGAAGAGTGTTCAGTTAACACCAAGGAGGAAGAATATGAAAAGGAAGCTGAAAGAAAAGAAAAATAAAGTCTCAAACTGAGGTGCCATTTGAAGATCAGTTGACCACTCCTTTGGAAAATATCCAAGCTGAAAATGATGATGCAAATGAAGTAGTACCTGAAGAAAATAAAGAGAAGGAGAAGGAACCTCAAAACCATGAAGTATAGTAGAGACTGCAGAAGCATTACTCAATGATGTTCTTTCTTCTCCTCTCGCTCAAGAATCTCATGCAGTGGAAAAAGATCATGAACTCTCTGTAGCTAACCAAGAGAAAGTTGCAGTGACTGCTCCCACCTCTCTTTTCTCCACAAGGAGGCCCCAGGTCAGTTCATTCAGAGCATCCCCATTCCCATCAGAAGCAGAAGATGCAGAGGATTATGTACCAACAAAAATTCTTGGGGTTAGGCAGCCAACGTCCACGACCAATCGCCGTTGTCGGTTTCTTTCTGGAACTAGTTCAAGAGAATGGCATAAGAGGAAGGTCGAAGGCGGTTTGAGAAGGAAAGAAACTTTGGAAGTAGAAAACTCCAAACCTTCGTAGAAACAAAAGAGTTTGCCATCTTGATGACTTCAACTGCAATGTTGAAAAGTTCGAGATGAAGAGCCGAAACGGATCAGACAGAGGAACTATCCCGAAGACCGAAGAAATGGGAAACTCTTCAGCGTGGATGAAAGCGATGGCACAGTACAAATACCGAAGTTAAGACTTGTACTCTTTTCAGGCCGAAGTTATCCTGGACGTTTCTTTTCAAGACGAAAGATGACACTTCACTTGTCTTCTTAGGAGGGGCGTGTGTCAAGTTATATCTTGCCTGAAGGCCATAATTTCACAACAATGAGATCCACAAGTTTATTTATAATTTTGGGAAAAATATTATTAATGACTTAAAGTTAGAATATTTCATAATTCACTCAATTTTATTTATTTATATAAGTAAATTTATTTTAGATTAATTTGTTATAGCTATTATTAGTCATGTAAATATGTTATGTTTTGTAAATAATTTTAGACTTATCTAGTTAAGAAATGATATTATGCTTTTCGTAATTTACTAATATGTAAGATACTGCCAAATAGTATTTAAAGGCAGAGATATTATTATAATGGCTTTTTTGCTTTTTATACTATCGATCTTAAAACTTGTGATTGGGATATCTTTTAATATTATTTACGAGTAAAACTCCAGCTTTTATCTTGATTGATTTGCAAACCTGCACAGCTTCTTGAACCTTTAGATTATTCTCATTGAAGTTTGGTCTAATATTCCAAGTTATCAAAGGATTTGGATAAGTTTAACCCCTAGACAACAGAAAGTATTTATTGGAACTGAACCCGCGTGTCCTCATTGGTAAAATATCGCGAGACGTTTTTGAAAAACGAGTCGAGATATTTTATCGAAGAGGACACGCAGGTTCAGTTCCAATAAATATTTTCTGTTGTCTAGGGGTTAAACTTTTTTAAATCCTTTACAACTTGCTGAATCTTAAAGGACCAAGCTTCAATGAATTATCTAATGGTTCTAGAAGCCGTGCAGGTTTACAAATCAGTCAAGATAAAAGCTGGAGTTTTACTTCGTAAAAATTATTAAAGATATCCCAATCACAAGTTTTAAGATCGATAGTACAAAAAGCAAAAAGCCATTATAATAATATCCCTGTCTTTAAATACTATTTGGCAGTATCTTACATATTAGTAAATTACGAAAAGCATAATATCATTTCTTAACTAGATAAGTCTAAAATTATTTACAAACCTAACATATTACATGCTAATAATTTTATCTATAACAAATTGTCTAAAATAAATCTACTTTTATATAAATAATAAAATTGAGTGAATTATGAAATATTCTAATTTTAAATAAATAATAGCAAAGTCATTAATAAGTTTTCCCAAAATTATAAATAAACTTGTGGATCTCATTATTGTGAAATTATGGCCTTCAGGCAAGATATAACTTGACACACGCCCCTCCTAAGAACACAAAGTGACGTGCCATCTTTCGTCTTAAAAAGAAACGTCATGGATATCTTCGCCTGAAAAGAGTACAAGTCTTTCCCTCGGTATTTGTACTGTGCCATCGCTTTCATCCACGCTGAAGAGTTTCCCATTTCTTCGGTCTTCGGGATTGTTCCTCTGTCTGATCCGTTTCGCTCTTCATCTCGAATTTTCGACATTCAGTGGAAGTGATCAAGATGGCAAACTCTTTTGTTTCTACGAAGATTTGGAGTTATCTACTTCCAAAGTTCTTCTTCTCCAAACCTCCTTCGACCATTCCTCTATGCCAGTTCTCTTGACTATCCAGAAAGAAACGACAAGGGCGCATTGGTCTGGAGAGAGCAGGAGA
>JABUQX010123420.1:0-23675 GCA_015478945.1 Trachelipus rathkii
ATATATATATACTTATATATATATATATTATATATATATATATATATATATATATATATATATACATATATATATATATATATATATGCTGCTATATATATGCCTTATATATATATATATATAACTTATATATATATATATATATATATATATATATATCTCTATAACTGCTGCTGCTATATATATATGCTATATACATACAGTATATAACATACATATATATACTATATATATATAACTATATGTATATAACTATATATATAGCAACATATATATATATATATATATATAACATATATATATATATATATAGCATAATATATATATATATATTAATAATTACAAAAGATTTATTGGTGTAAAAATTATAAAATAATAAATATTTTAAAATATTTGTTTGCTTTATAGGTCATAGTTTATTGAAGATTAAAAGTCAATAATGAATAATCTTTTTTAGCCTTAATACAATATTGATTGAAAACAAACCTACAGAATGCACAATACTGTGATTTCATATTTGGATTGTTCTGGGACTGTATTTTCCATTATACTTTTTCCTTCTTGTTTCCATGGGAAATTTTCTATTGTGTTGGTGAACTATTGATTTTCAACAGTAATTTAATTGCTTATTGCTCTCTTTATATATATATATATATATATATATATATATATACTCTTATGCTATATATATATACTCGCCAATGGTTCTATGTATTTGGAAAACATATATCTTTTAATATATATATATATATATTATTTGAATTTGAGATTTATTTTGAGATTTGAAATATGCATGATCCATTATATCTTGAAGTATATAGCAGTATGTATATATATATCTTCTTGTATATAATAGATAGCCAATGTATATATATATATATAATATATATCTTAGCATATATATTTGCATATAAACCATAACGATAACCAAACCAACATATTTATATAGTAGCAATTAATATATATGATTTATAATAAGAAAAACAATATATGTATGTATATATTGCTGCTGCTAGCTCAACAATAATAGCCAGCCAGTATGTATGGCAATATGTGTAATATATATATGTAGCCTTGTAATATAGCCAACCTTAGCCAGCCTTATAATATAATAGCTGCTAGCGCCAGCTAATAACCAGTAATAATAATAGACGTAGTAGTCACAAACCACATCGATATTGCTAAACACAAAAAAAAACGTACCAGCCAGCAATAGCCAGCCAACCATTAACAACCAATAATAATATGTAATATGTAATAAGAATATGCTTAATATGTAATATGTATGTATCAACCAGCCAACCAGCGCCAACAACATAATGCTATATATATACGTAATATGAAAGACAATGAAATTATAAAATGGTCCTAAATAAAATAAATGTTCATGTACAAATTTTTCCCGCGAAAAATTTTTTTCGTTGTTTCTTTCTTGGGAGGTACGACCCTAAAAGTTGCTAATTGTCTAAGAAATAGAGATTGGCAAAGTTTCACCAATTGGATAAGGTTAACGCGTGCCTCATTGAAAAGCTGCAATTTTTGCAAAAATCGCAGTTTTACTTCATAAAATAAAAACCCATTAGTTCTAGAAACTTGATTCCTACTTCATTTCATGGGAAATGTTGTTGTCTTGAAGTTTTACTGGCACTGCCCTTTTGTTAAAACTTATAAATTTGAAGATATCCAGCATTTACTAAGACCGGACAAAATCCGAATCCTCAAAAGTGACTTTATGCAAATGCCAAAACAACATTCCAACACTGCTTTCCAGATTTTGCTTTTTTATTTTTATTTTGTACATTAAAAAGGATTTAGCTAAAAGTGTTCTCAAAAGTGAATATAGTAAAATACAAATTGAAAATGAAGGAATTAGATGAAAAGAAGAGCAAAGAAGATATAAAAATGAGTACAAATAATATTTAAATGCATTTTATTATTCCAAGTTGCGTTATAAAAACGAAGCATCATAAAGGAAGAAACGATAAACAATGATTATTATTTACAATTACCAGATTAAGTTGGTAATGACTTAGTTAAGGTAGGGTTTGAAGAGTCAGGAAAAATCTTCCTACATTTAGATACTTGTAACAGATGCTGCCGTTGTTAAGCTTCGTCTTTCATCAAACAGGAATTGAAGCCCTGGATTAATTTCCCCATTTCAGCTGTGTCATTGACAACCTTAAAGCCGCTTACTATTTTCTTAGCTTATAAACAGTTGATTTTAACACCATACATCAAGATCAGTAGTTAAAAATTCTGTATCAATTTTAAATCTCTTAAAAAAATTAGAGTTTGAGGAGAAACAAAAAAAATCAACATCTTTTTTCAATAAATAATCCACTTGTTTTGGACTTAGTGTGGCTTTTACATCCCTATCATCATCACAATCACCATCATTTTCTTCTTCAGACGTTAATTTTAGAGCCATGCTTTTTTCGACATTTCTTTTCCAAAGTATCATCGAAAACTGAAAATGCAACATCCGAATTAAGATGAGATAGATGGTTTATCATTTTAGACAGTGACTGAACCTCTTTATCAATTTTCCTTTTGTATATAGTGGTGGTTGCGCAAACTTGCAACCAGGTTACGAGCCGCCCCTGATATATATATATATATATATATATTTATATATATATATATATATATATATATATACTATATATATATATAGCCTTATATGCTGCCTTATAACTGCCTGTAACATAATATATATAGCAACTTCATATACTATATATATATATATATATATATATATATATATAGCTATTCAGTAGGATCTTTCACCGAAAAGGTATATTTATTAAAATTTTGTATTTTTCCTACTTTAGAAGATATTTTTTTAACTAATAAGCATAAAGATTAAAGTGCCAATCTCGTAATACGAAATATAATACAGAAGAAGCTAGTTAAAAAAATACTATAGTTTAAATCTATGTAAACTAACGTAACTCAACATAACCTTACTTAACGTACCATAACCTCACTTAATGTAATTTATTTTTATTTATAATCTATTTCCCTTTGTATTGTTAAAACTTATTTGTCACCATGAGCGCTTTGTACATTTTGTTCGATAACGTACATAGAAAAAAATAAAAATAACAAAATTTTACCTCTTTTTCCCACAAAAATTACAGGAAAAAGATCCTACCGATTGTCCTATATATATATATATATATATATATATATATGTATCAAATATATATATTTATAACTTTATATGTATAACCAACCTTATACTCATGTATCCGTAAGTACTTCGTAACAGCCAGTAGTAATAATAATAGCCAGTATGTCTTAGTCAGCCAATAATAATATGTATATAAATATATATATATATGTAATACCGTACGCTAATCAGCAGCAGCAGCAACAGCACCAGCACTTGGAGGTGCCTTTATAGGTATAATAGGAGAATGAATGTTTTAGAAATTTTAAGTCATAAAGCCTATCTGTGAGCGAGAGTATCCATAATATCGAAAGGAGTCTATCTTCCATATATGCTATCGCACACAACGCGCGAAAAGATTCACCGAAATTACGCTGATACGGGCTGAGGCCCCAAGAGATTTTAAGAGAATAAGAAGGGAATTAGATTTTTGACTGTACCATATGGAAATTTCACGTTTCTGGATAATCATAACCTCGACTGACTAGAGAAACATATTTGAAGCCATCTGAGAAATGGAGTTTCCAAGTCTTGTCCTCTGATCTTACGGAAATCGGATCTGAAAACTTCTGAAAAAGGTTAGCGAGAATAATGACGAACAGCCTTGAGGGTCTGGAGGGCGTCATTTCCAGGGTTCCTTCTTATGAAAAGCAGGACTATGCACTGACGCGCCCACTATTTCCAGAGGGAAGAGAAGGTAGAAGTAAAAGTAGACTAGAGAGCGAAACATCAGTTTACCTAAACGGAGAAGGGTTGTACAGCTCGAACCAAAAACACAACGCTTTCTCTGACAACGCGAGCAGGGGAACATAACCATCATGAACTGTGTACATTTATTACTCCTGGAGTACCGAATTTGCTCAAAGAGTAGAGCACAATCCCTCAAAGTCTTTAACGAATTATTCAATTATACCAGCATTATAAATGAGTTTATGGAACGGCGCTATGAGATGAAAGAAAGAGCTAGAGGCATTGATGAATCTCGAGAAGAGAGAGCATATCACATAAAGCATGTGAGAGAGGTGTATTAACATCAAGTGAGGCCGTGTAGCGTGTAGTCGATTGTGGTGTGCGTGCGAGTTGAATGCGCGGCTGATGCTAGTGACGTGGGCAGTTTGCTGAGTGGTTATATCGATGCGATGTACAGTTAATGCGTTAAGCGTGCGTGGCGGAGCGTGGCGTGGCGTTAATGCTGTTGCTTGATTAAGCGAGTGATGCTGTGTTCGGAATGTAGCGTCTGAGCGTTGCACGTGCGTGTCGCTGCGAATGCGTGCGTTAAGCGTGCGTTAGCGTGCGTGAGCGTTGCGTGCGTGCGTCGGCGTCATGACACTAGCATAGGTTCGAGTGCGGTAGTATGCGTGCGGTGACGTGCGTGCGTTGCGAGTGCGTGACGTGCGATGGCTGTGGCGTGCGTGCGTGGCGTAGGTTCGTGCTTTATGTTATGCGTGACTGCGTGCTGGTATGCGCGCTGCGTGCAGTGCGTTGACCGTAGCGTAAAGCTTGTAGCGTGGCGTTGCGTCGAAAAGTATGACGGTAATGGCGCTGTCGGGTGCGGTTATAGGCAGTGCGTGTCGTCTTGACTTATTAACTTATTGTAGCGATTATGATTTAAGACCGTTAGTAGCAGTGGTCGTGCATTGATGCACGTGTACGTGTTTATGAGACGCGTATGGTGGCGTGCGGGTAGCGGTGCGTATGTATGATCTGTGTGATGTTGTAAGTGTTTAGGGTGTGGTGGTGTGTGTTAGTGATGTAGGTGGTGTATAAAGTGTGTGTGTATTGTGCATGTGTGAGTGTGTGATGTGTTGGAGTTGGTTTAGTGTTAGTGGCCTAGAGTGGCATTACCTTAAATTAATATGCATGATCTTGTTGTTCTGAGATTAGGAAAAGTTTGTTAGGAACCCCTAACTTATGGGTCTCATAGAGAGGGTATAATTTTAGAAGGGCAAAAGCGTTTGGCTTTGGAGGAGCAGACGTTTTTGAACTTTGAGCAGAAAAGTTAAAATATGGAGTTAAAACTTATGTTGCAAAGGTTCATATCTTTAGAAAGGATACGTTAAAGGATTGAAAGAGTGAAAGAAAGGCATATTATGTGTGCAGACAGTATGATCATTTAACTATGTTATTCTCTAATTGGCAAAAAAGTGAACGGAAGGATGGATTTGAATGAAGATTAGAGGAAACACCAATAGACAGATGTTTTGTTCAATTTGGGTCCTATGGGTACTAGACATACAAAGGAAGAGATGTATAGGGATGTTTATAGTGAAAGAGATCAAACAGTATTGGCTGCTTGCGCATAATCGGCAGGAATGAAGTGTAAGTGAGAGTTTTTCTAAGAGTTTCGAGACAGAGAGAGACAGAGTTTAAGTATCCTCCGATTGAGGCAAAATCTGGGTATTTGACGAAGAAAAGCTACAGTACTTGGCAAGAAAGAAGTTGTTAGTTTAAACGCATCATTAGTGGCGATTCGACATGACTCAGGTATTATGTACAATTCCCGTGCGAGTAGAGGAAACGAATAGGAGGAGTGTGGACTCCGCCTGAATGAAAGTGTATGTGAGGAATCACCGAGGTTGAGCTCATGATATGTATAATCCTAGCAGACATACTCTAAGGTGGGACCAGATTCTTCCCATTTACCGAACACACGATAAAGTAATAATCAACATTATGACGGAGAATCAACAAGAAGTAAGACCCCATCGAAGTCGTCGAACAAGTTAGCATGTAGCACTGGAAACATAACCAGCCGATAATAGTGGTTTTCGCTCATCGTAGGCAGGGTTTTTTTATCGAGCAGGCTGTGTATAGTGATTTGAACATATAAGTTACGGTGGACGAATCCAAAGGGATTTTTTTTTATGGCGTAGAATGAAATGTTTTTAAAAGAAGACAGTTATCGATTATCGCCCAAAAATGACTAAAAGCTAAAGCTACTGCAGAGGATAAATGAGAATATTGGCAAGGGATGCTACGAAAAAAGGAATGTAGTTTCATAGATTAACATATTGGGAAGAGCAAAAAAAGAGATATTTTACGAAGACTAGTAAGTCACTCGGCACCTGGACTACCCCACTTATTAATCTAACCTTACCGATCTCACGGATGCCAAGCAGGACTCATCCTTAGCGCAATAAAATAATTCTTGTAACCCTGATGTACAACTAATCTTTAATATATTAAGGACCTAATTATTTAAACTAAGACATTTTAATGAATGTATTAAAATTAATATAGATAAATATATAAATATACTCTTGATGCATATAAGTAATATAAATTTTTAAGATTATCCCCGGATACACTTCAATTTTACCCATATCACCTGTAATAGTACGCAATAATTTATATATGTGAGTATATTTATTTTCTCGTAGTATATTATATATAGATATTAACCTACTATATATATATATTATAACTAAGTATTAAATATTATGATAGTATTAATTATAGTTAATAAAATATTATTACATAAATATCATAATTATATTATTTATATAATTATGGTAAAATTTATCAGAAAGGAAAATATTTTAGTGATTAAACATTTATTAATATATACATGACCGGAGTTCCCTGATTTAATATAAATTATATGATTTGAGTACATACATTTACTGTAGTAACGAGATGGTATCCGTAAATTTAGTAATTTATATGTATTATTAAGAGTTACCATTAATAAAATATACAATGTTATATCATTATTAAGAATCACTTCGAAGTTATGGTAGAAACTTACTTCGGAGACGATTCAATAAGACATTTGCGGTTCCAAGACTTGATTTTTACTTCCCACTGTTCATTATCAGGCAGTATTACTTAAGGAAGTCCATTTATCCACTGAAGTGTTTATGTATCATGAGTTTTCACCTATTGATAGTTAACAGCAGGAGTTAATGTTTTTCCAAATTATACATGATTTACCTAAAAACTGATTTGACCCATTCAATTACTTCATTATCTATGTGTCTCTCAGAACTGTACGGAGAAGGGTATGGATTCAGATCGAGACAGCCCCGAGATGAAATAAGAGTATTTAGGAATATTCTTGTACCAATACCGCAGATGAAGAACGCCAAATAAGAGATGAAAGGTCACTCTGATAATAATGTTTTCACGTGTGTCCTCAATTATTAGTAAAATTCTCTAATTTAGGAAAGCGTAAGAGCTAGGTGAGTGAGATGGCTGACACTATATCTGTGGTGCCAACAGGAGAGAGCGCGAAGATATTGCGTAATTCATAGTTCAAGTGCATATGTTCTGTTCTGCATTTGCTTAGAACGCGATTTCGAAGTCATTCCAAGACACCATACGTTTGTAAAATAAAGACGTGATTAATAGTGTGCTCAGCTGATAAGCTACATCGTAAAAATTTATATCTTGATAGCATTTCAAATACCACGGCTCTGTCGTAAAAAGCACAAGCTAATTTCAGTAATGTTTTGTACCCTAAGGACTTTGCTTCATAATATATGTGCTTTTATTCTTTGGAGACGTAGGAGAAGTGCTTTTAGTGTGACATTTCCGCCGCATCTTTATGAGCATGTAAGGCCTTTATTGACCGCGAAACTATAATTAAATAATTAGATATAAGGGAAGTGTAATTGAGACAGATTGTCGGTCTGAAGGGAAGACACGCATTATTGACCACACACACAGCACCTAAGTACCCACAAATAACACACTCAATTCAAAAATACCAAAACAACGATCGTAGAAAACCTATTACCTTAGTCCATCTCATTGAATTACATTAAAGAAATAAAACGTTATAAAAATGATTAAAGGAAAAAGAATTAGAAAAAAATTAAATTTACAAAGTCAAAAATCCGAACCAATATTAAATCCTTAAAAAGTTAAAAAAAAAATTATATAAACTTTCTATATGGAGGTAATAAAAATCATTCAAATTAATATAGAAGTATAGTATATTAAAATTTAATTATATTTTTTTGATATATATTTATTAAGTATAACAAAATAATGATTCACTTTGATATATTTACAATCGGTATGACTAAATTATAATATAAAGTATATATTATGTTACACGTGTAACTATATAATTATTATAATGTTGATTCAAGTAATATTATGTATAATATAAAAGTAGTATTTAATTATATATATATTAATTATATAAGGTAGATACAACTGGATGGCGAGCGGAAGATAATATTCTGATTCATCAGGTCTTTTCCGTAACATTGTTCTACGCCAAGCCACTACTTGTATGTAACATTAGCTCTGGTAGCGGGATCCACTGGAACAGGGCCTGTCAGGCTTTGGGATTAGACAACCATATGGGGTTGACCGAACGGAAAGCGGACGGTTATCTTGATGATTATATTGTAATGAAGCTGAAGGCAATATCGAGATGACACTATTTATATGTGTAGGCGGTCTAACCTGCGTATATGCGATGGCATGGAGAGATAGTCACGCCTATGATTGATCTGACCAGCAATTACGTATATATATATACGCAGTATAAATTTCTATTTATCATTATCAATTAATAATCATTATTACGTAGGTAAATATCTGGACGTCTTAGCCTAACACACTTTAATCTAACCGTAGGACTAAATCAGGTACAGTTAGAACCGTAGACCTTAGGGATTTGTATCGTACGTTGCGCCAAAACGGGAACCTAACCATAGATTTATCGTCGGTTGTCGATCAAAATGGAAACCTAAACGCTAAGATTAGTTGGTTGGCGGGTTGGCCGGAATACGCTAAAGCACCTAACCTAGAGAAGTTTGATTTTTAAGTAAAAGGAGAGGGAGCGAGATTGTAAGTTTATTAAATAAATGAAAATAAAATAAACAGAAAGTAATATTAATTAGTATTATAGGATATATATATATATATATTATCATAGTAAGTTATAATATATAGAGATAGTAGGATATATCGTATCTATATAGTATGGATATATAGTAAAGTTATTATATATATTATAGTATATATTATATTACGTTCGTGAGCTGTTGAAATCAGAAACTACAATTTTCAAAGAACAAGATTACATTAAAGTTAAATTTTGACCTAACGCAATATTGGACCCACATAGCAAATTTTTTCCCCATTCTATATACTAAGACTCGTGTGAAGTTGACAAAAACGCCGTAATAAATTATGTTTCTGTCACACGGATGTATGTCATTAATACAGAGACAAAAAGAGACATTATTACTGAATAATCACAACTTAAATTCACGAACGGGCACTTTGAATACAAGCATGCTATATGCTTTTAAAGATAAAGATATGACAAACTACAAAGATTGAACGTTCCGATGCATGGCAGCAGTGAGAAAAGCCAGCGTCGGCTTATTACTGTGTAAAGCCAATTCTGACCATGTGTCCATAGAAGCCCATATACGAACGCAACACGTGACTGTCTAAAGTGCTAGATTGAAAGTACCTATATAAATACTACGTATAGCGTAATATGAGGCATTAGAGTATACTAGATAGCGTATGATATAGCTATTACTATATCAGCTATATAGATATATACTAGCTATGTATAGTAGTACCTATATATATTGATTAGTAATGTAACGAAACTTTACTTTGAAAATCTAATAATTGAAGTAGTTGAATTATCGTATGCGACTCCAAAGGAGAATAAACTTCTGCCACCTGTTCCTCTAAAGTAACTTCTGTCCGCTAGCACACTTCATATATGTTGAATCAATTTTCAAGATCATGTACGGTCATCAAGCATTTGTACATTGCTACATGGTCGACAGAGAGATTACAGAACCATGAATTATGTTTTTCCTGTAGTCCAACTATTATACTTTGCGGCGCGATGGGACGGCGTCAGGCGGGGGGCATGAGGGCCAGCTGCCCCCCCCCTAGAATGCTTTATCTCTCTTCTCCCAAAAAGCAACCATCCAACGTTTCTTGCGATAGCAGAGAGTAACATTGCCCTACTATCACTATGGCTCATTTCCGTACGGATAGTTAAATGATACAGCTAGTATATATAGATCAAATTAGAGAATTTCAGGTATTGAGCGTATATGTTCTTCTATAAATCTATTTAACGCTTGTAAGGTAGACAATTGGTAGGCTGACTCGGTTCTAATTGGAATAGTACGTAGGCGATCAGAAGACTCTTAATCAAGGCCTCATCGCCGATATTTATGCAATAATATATGGTGTCCTAGACATGCTTTAACATTTAAGACTATAGCACAAGGAGACACAATAAAAGATGAAGATGTGTCCACTCTTGCTTAAATAAACAGTTAGTATCGGCTTACAGTACTGCGTATAGTTACACTAATAAGTTGTCTTGATGAGAGCAGAGATTGACAAGTGCAAATTATGAGAGTTCAATGTTCTCATGATATGCATTCAGATGGACTACAGTAAAGATTGTTGTATCTTAATGCACCACTAAGGGACAGAGGATAGGTCAGATCAGACGCAAATAATAATTGAACTTTTACACGTACTCTTTGCACAAAGATCGCGTGAGGTAACCTCTATATATAAGTCCACTTGCTGGTTCTAGTGACGGATTAGTAGTAAAGTGAGATTTGTATACTCAGTTACTTATATAGTGGTCAGGATTAATAACCATTTGCATGTTAATAAGTACAGGTCAAAGTCAAAGCCGTTGTTAATAAGTAGTATATTCTAGTGTCATAGTATCAATAAGCAATTCAACATAGAAGAAAGATTAATAAAGATTAGTTCCACATGTGAATTTAAAAATAATCCGAGCTTTCGAATAAAGTGCACAACATGGGGAGCCGAAATTTCAGGAACGTGCCCTCCTCTGCTTCCAGTGATTTTCCGAGAGTACGACTACCTTCAAAATTTGAAAGGTGTCTGAAAAAAGATCCGCCGTTAAGAAAATTCTCATAGTGTACACGATCTTTCGTTGTGTAGTTATTCGTCAGCGTACAAGGAATCTCCTTGAAGATTAATGACGTTCATATGACCTAGTCCAGAGCCGGTGTACAGAGTAATTTAGAAGGTGATTAGTATGAAGGGTTCGCCTCCGATTCCTCACATATGTGATGCCCAAGGTGAATGATTCATTGCATAGATCATGGCGCGATTCCCTCGCTTCTGGCCCCGCACCAATCACAGTGAGCACAGGAACAAGTCAACTAAAGATATCTAAAAAGAAATTTAGTTTCGAAAATGTAACAAAACTTATAACCAAGTTCGAATTTCCTGGAATCTCTATGTGTACAAGTTTACAAGTACCCTCGGCATAGTTGATCAGTAACCACCCATGCGTAGGGCAATACGCAATACGCTAGAACCCCTTCAATTTATTCAATTAAGCCTCTTCAACCATATATTCCCGCTAAGTCAGCCAGGAATATATCTATGTCACATACTAGTTCATAATAGCTATAGAAAGTAAAAAAGAAAAGAAACAATTTTTTTTTTTTTTAAAAGTAAACTTTGTCAATGTGTCAGGTAGTTAGTCGAGAAAAGGATATTTTGTTTTTTTGACACGAATGTCGGGGGAAATAGGATATTATGAACGAGTTTGCAACACACCAATTACTTACATAGGAAGATGTTAATGCCAACTACTACTACTGCACTTGATACATAACTGACCCAACACTAACTACGTCGACGTAACTCAACTACGGTCGACCAACCGACTATTAAGGAAATCCCACTCAAGCGTCCCTACTAAGGAGCAAAGGAAGAAAGCATTGCTAAAACAAACTTATGGTTTTTTAATGAGTTACTGGCGATTCTAACCCTTCTCTCTTTGTTACGGAGATTGCATCGCTAATTGTATTCAATGATATAACCACGTTACGTATTTCTCAATATATTCTTTAAGACCAAGCTAATCCTCATTGTCTCCTCATTTTTATGCAATAGTACATCATTGTTGTGAGTCTATTCGTTAAGACCGACCTAGCAGGACCCTGAATACCTTTTTCTTCTTATTTACCCACATATAGTGTTGATTTCTAACTAGTACTGATTGGTGGATATTTTGTCCTTCCTGAGATGCTCGTTTGGAACAAATATATGCGCATATATTTTGTATAATCACGAGACTTGAGGTGCCAAAGGCTTACATTTTCGTCATTAGAGAGCACGACTGAAGTTTCTTGCAGTAAAGGCTCAGGCACTGCTGACTGACTACGGCATTGAGCGGTTCCTTTGTGCAAGATGACGAACCTGACAGTGATATATTCTTGCCGACATTCAAACAGAGCTGCTGGGCCGTACCTACACTCCTTCATTCGTTCAGATTAGGACTGTGATCCCTAAACATATAAGTGCAAAACTACTGAGAAAGGACCCTCAAAAGGCTACTCTAATCCCTAGCGCTCTTTTTACTACAGTTTATCATAGCACATCTTTAGGGCTGTAGTATATTGAGGCGCCTGATTCAATTGTTTCGCATTTCCGTTATCTATTTGGGGGCACATGGTGCACGTTAATCAAGTACTATCGAATACTGAGCAAGTGCAAACAAATCGCATGAACCAGATTTTTGGTAACAGTGATTGAATTGAGTTGTCCTGAGCGATTTCCGAATACAAGTATTTTCTAAATAATCCGCCGCTAAATTGGAAGATTCTCTGCGCGTATATTCAAAGATCATTATGCATGGAACCGATTAGAAGTCTAACATGTAGCCTAAATCTTGAAGTTGATATAGCGATCCAAATCGGGATATTGTGCGTGAACCTAATCCGATATGCTAAGCACCAAATAAGATTGTTAACCCCTTCTAGCGTTATATGGCAATTTTCTATCAGATCCACATGAAGTGGTGAAAAGCTTCCCACCGACATGCCGTCCTGTACCTCCGACCCATCTCGGGATAATCCTCTCTAGTAATTCTGTTTTTCTAGGCGAAATATTGCAACTTTTAATGTAATTTTCACGCGGGCTATGCATGAATTTGAAAACGAAATCTGCTCGTCAAGAAACGGTCAACTGTACTTGCTAACTCCCAGGTGGGTTTCGTATTATCAATCTTCTATCACTATCGTCTACTCAATTTCTGGAATATATTGCATTCTAGCCGACTGGCCTGTCGAAATGTCGTCCAACTGCCAAAGATGAACAATCTTGTACCCTCGAAGAAATGAAAATACCTATATAGAATGAAGCGGCTCAAGTCGAGAAAGCTCTCCCCCCTGTTCATTAAAAAATTTTGATGTACAGAGTCGTCTCCTGCATTACCGAGGCTGCTCATGTCCTGGAACACTCTATTACCCTCCCTTGATGACGCTATCCATCTATCTCATTCAAAGTCCCTTTTTTAGTATAAAGAGTTTATATAGGTTTACGATAGAAATCAAATCAAAATCGTCTACTTAATTAAACCCCTTCTATCGGTATGCCCCGCGCGGTAAATCGCGGGCTATCAATCGGCATCATTAATTTTACTATTATTATATTATTATCTTATTATTATTTATTTATTAATTATTATGTATTATATTATGTATTCATTATTATTATTATTATTGATATATTATTATTTATTATGATTATTATATTATTATTATTATTATTAGTTATCTTATTATTATCTAATTATTAGTATTATGATTTATTTATTCAATTATTTATTATTATTATCGTATTATTATTATTATATTATATCTATTATATTATATTATTATTATCTAATTGATTATTGATTATTATTATTATTATGTATTATTGATTATTATATGTAAAATATCTTCTATTAATTCGCGTCGCTGAGATCTCGGACTCGCGTTCCATGATGTTTCAATCCCTTTTGTTATTATACGGTATGGTTAAATTGTCACCATTGCTAGACCTCTTCCCGCCGATCGTAAGCTCGGTTTCCATAGCAAATTGACCTGTTGAGAAAGTACCGTCCACTCTCCATTTTTCTATTCATTTCAAATTTGAAGGCTAATTTTAATTTCTACATGCTCGTTTTCTTCATTTAGCTCATTCTCGTTTAAGGTGAAAAGCGTAATTTATTTTTTGCTTGAGATATTAATTGGTTATAAGAAGAAACTCATTGTCAACAGCTGCTATCGAATCCATACTTAATTTCTCGGGTACATGTGTCATTTTAGTCGTGTACTTTCTCCTTTTTAACTAGTTCATGATATAAGACCGATTATGCGGATATGCAAATTTCGAATTTTGCGATGCGCTTCAATATAAGCATACTCTTTTGCAAGAACTACTTATTGATGACAACATGTGGTAATTCCTTCGTGGATTGCGGGTTTCTACAGCCTAATTTCTGCCTCGTTTCGAACAACAAGCAATTATGGTTCGTGAATTTTATTCTGTCACATTCTGTTACTGCATGTGCATTCGTTGCGGAAATATATGAGTAAGAGTTTTCATATTTGGGTCAGTGTGACCTGTGTCGTATAGTTCCTGTCAAATACTTTGCTGGATGGTATTTTATTTCCTTCCCTAATATATACCGTGCTCAGCAGTCCTGTTTGGGCGATGTATTTCTGGTGTACACTGCAACCATCGCCGGGGTTTGCTCTTTTGACGGAAGGCTCAAATAAGGAGCAGTTAGCGTTAATCTTATCATTCTGAATTATTGTACGCCAAAGGGCATTCACTGGTTCCTTTTCTGTCTGGAAGCTAGTTATTCATTTGGGCCGCATATCACGTTCAATTTATCAGTTCTCTTTAGCTAATATTCCCAATCGTAGTTCTTTTTGGGAAAAAGAAGAAGTTCCGCACAGCATATCTTCGTTCTGGCAAGTAACTTTCTTTCCGTCAGCGCAAAAAGCGCATTGAAGCATTGCATACTGCGCTCCCAGCTCAGTGAATCATCGCACCGCAGTACAGTAGAAGCGCTCTGTTCAGTATCTGCGGAAGCGATCAAAGGACTTGGCGTACGAGTTACTCATGGAATGACGACAGTTATAAACTCGGCTGGCAGAATGAGCTTGTACGCAGCGAAAATTTGGTTTTGACAATTATGATGATTTTAAAATCAAACAGTAAGTGTGATAATTATTGATCTGAATCCCAGGAAATTTACTTTTCTAAGAATATCAATTCTTGCAACTGCTGCTATATTGTGAATTTTGTCCATTTCATGTCTGGGAAAATTTTTCCAATATTCTAGACTTGTTTTAATAAAATGAAGTTGTTTTTTTTAAATAGTTAATCATTTAATTAATCATCACAAGTTTTTCTAGTTTTATGTCTTCTCCTTATATATATATATTATATATTATATATATATATATATATATATTATGATAATATAAATATTATATACTAATAATATATATTATATAGCTAGTATATCTAAGTTTTCTATAATATGTTTTAAGGCTGTCCGCCGACTCGTAGCTTGGAAGCTGGCGACGCCCATGTTTGCGGCCACTATCATAAAAAGCTTCCACTTAGGTATTTATAAAAAAGCTGTCAAACACATGAAAGTTGCACAAAACGTTAAAATACGCACGTACATCTACAGAGAAGCTACTAAGTGCCTTGACTGCTACGAAAGCGAGTCAGAACAGATCCTATGTTGCTCCATTTTTTAGGCGAATTTTCCTCAGGGCAAGGTTTCATTTTTGAAAAATTTCATTAAAATAGAAATAGTTCAAAGATAACTCCGTTATATCAACATCTTATTTTTATTAACTTTTGACGCTTAAATTACTGTATATGAAATGAAACATTACTTTCATAATTTATTTCTTAAATTGCGAAATTTGGCCATGAAATAAGTAAATGTGGCAACTCTGAACAGAAAATAGCAACAAAAATCATAATCCTTCATTGAAAAAAAAAAAAAAATTAGAATAACAAGAAAATGAACGAATATTAAAGAGAGTTTCCCGAAATGCTCATTGTTTTTCAACTCTTTCTCGAAAATTTATCTTACTAGCTGTTAGAGTTTCTGGCGCAGCTTACATGAGTGTGGCGCGTTTCGTATGCATGAGTATTTCATGCGGCCGCACTCTGTTATCTCATGATAAAACTTCTTCAAAAGCAGCGTAATTGTTCGAATTGAATTTTATTATTCAAAGAATTTTATTCACGTTGGCCGGGGCTCGAGATACGTACATTTAAATATAGTAATTTGAAATTTATTGTGTAATATCTAGAGAGCGTTAGAAGGAGAATTAAATTATCCGGGACCATTTATCCTCAAATCACAGCGCATATCTATAAGCAATATTTTAATTTTTTGTCTATATTTTTCTCTTAAGCATGCGCCGGCATGCTGAGGCAAAAACTAAGGATCGCCCTCCATAGTATATAGCTAGTATATTAGTAACTATGATATATATTGTAGATATCAATAGTAGATTGAGTAGTAGTAAGTATATTATGACAGTATATAGGTATAACGAGTAATACTGTATGATATATTTATATACTAAGTATTATAATATAATATTATAATATATAATATATTATACAGTTAGTGATTAGAGCGAATAGTATAAATAGTACTATATATAGTATATTATATAGTAGATATATATTACGGAGAGGACTGACGTATAGTCTATAGTAAGTATTATATATAGTAAGTATATAATAGCTTTTATGTCCTACGAATAACATTGCATATATAAAGTATCGTAATTTATATTATATATATTATAGTATATTATATTATTAATATGGATATTTTACATGTAGTTGTATTGAAACGCTATATTATAATGCGTACTAATATGCTATTTACTAGGTAGTACATTATATAATATAGTCTATAATATATATCATAATATAGAGTAGTATATATATATTATATATAACTATAGTAACCAGACCTTGTCGTGCATACAGATACATAGGTATATAGCCTATATATATAGTGAAAGGATAGGGAAATGATACTTGAAGACTTGAAGAAGACAAAGGAATAAAAGGGAAGTCAAAGGCTAATTAATACATAAGAGGAACATTCTTTAATATATTTATTATTTTTATATACTGCATCCCTTCCTATGAGAATGCTCCTGCCTTGCCTTAATGACACTTCGTAAATATATAAAATATAGGTATATAGTAGTATATATTATACTGATAGATAGTTATATAGTTATATCTATGAATGTATACTTAGTATATACTATATAAGTAATTATATATATACATAGTGGTATATATATAGTAATGGTTGTTTAACGTATATATAATTCAAAAATTGTTTTGTTTGTCTTTGATTTAGAGCCTTACCGCGAGGTCCCAGAGATCTCTCTGTTGCAGAAGGCTTATTCCTGACAAGCACTAAATGAAGATATGAAAAGGATTCACAGTAACACAGCGAGAATGGTAATTTTGATTATCAAAAAATAAATACTCAAAATATAGTTTTATGTCAATCCCCTATTGTACCTATTACCAAATATAGTAATTAATTAATCCTTATTATACCCTATTATCAGAAATATACTTAACCTATCATACCACCGACTGACCAGAATATATATAATTCCAAAAAATAATCCTTATTTATGCACAAATATTAGATTTTTTCCGGACAAAATGTCATGAATACAATTATTGTCAGAATTTATACCAATTGGTACGGAACGATCGCTCCTTAGCAACTGTACCAAATTTGTCCGAAAGTTAGTTCCTTGATCGGGAAATTTCCATTTGACAACCTTAACAGTAAGGTATTTATTCTTACGAGCAACCAAGGAACAGTCTCGCTATGCTAATGAAAATCGTGAAAACTTAGCCCCAAACGCAACGATCACACATTTCGTTAGTGTCCAGAATGAGTGATGGTGAGTCGCACAAACGCGGCAGTCGTCCACCGGTTCACGATGACCACGGCGTCCCACACTTCCCTGTTTGGATTTATATAACCTACAACAGGCTAACTTTAGCTACACGACTGATCCTGTTCGGATTGCCGAGCGCAATCGCACGACCGATGACTGGGATAAAGAGTTACAACTTATTATATGTAGTTAAGACAATTATCCAAAAAGTCCTTTAAACGTAACTAGGAATTTCGGAGCTCGCAGTAATTTTCCCTCGTAACAGGATTTCAGAACTTTTGCGAAATATTTCATTTCCTGTAATTTGCTCACAAAACTTCCCGATTTTTTAACTCTTCCATGTAAAAGACATATACTATTTATTTTATAAAGTATATAATAAATGGCCTATCGAATTTCTAGTGGTTCGTCCGTATCAAATTACTGAGACGCCTTACCGAGGATTGGAACCAAATCTGTAAAAAGAAAAAATAGCTCCACCACTCAAAAAGGGAAAACAACCTTACCTAATTCCATGGAGGCTCGTCTTCCCTCCGCCCTTCTCTCATACTCCATTACTCTCCTTTGGACATTCGGTATATCTTGAGCTGGACCTCTAGATCTTGTCATTGGTACTTGGTAACCCCAATTTCCCTACTGCCTTTTTGGATCCATTCCCTGTTCCTTCGCCGATTGTCCTCTAAAATCATCTTCAGGGCTCTTCACCCACTCCCATAACCCTCCTGAATTGACCTGGGTTATAGAAGGAACATTAATTAAAAATAGATGTAAGTTACATTTGATCTTAATATTAATACCTAACTACTGGTTCCCGGTGTTCCTTCTTGAGACGCATGTCATCCCTTCACTATCATTAGCTATGTCCCCTGTAAGTGTGTAGCCATCTGGAAATCTTAATGACTTCTCGACCCTTTGCAATCAATTAAGTTTCCTCATTGCCTGATTTAACCTCGACTAAATCGCTGAGTCCAACTCATCCATTAGTTCATTTGAGTCAATTCAGCGAGTGATGTCCAGGCTCTATCTCGCGTGTCAGTGGCACTTTAGATCTGATTTGTTATGGCTTCAGTTTGGGTCTGAAGTATCATCCTGTGTATGTGAAGGTTCTCCCTATAGCTAACTCGACTATATCCCAAACATACTCCTTTTTAATTGTTTTTTTCATGTTTGCCTTCCTGTCGTTGTATCTCTCGGCAAGTTGTCCCTCCATAAATTACAGTAAGTTGTTGGTTTGGTTCCTTGCCTCTTCCTCCTTTAGTCCTCAGTTTTCTGTCTCCCAAGTAACTTGTGCTCTTCTGCCTTGTTCAGATATGTTTCTTCTTCGAATTCCTAATAATAGTCAAGCAAAAGCTGATTCCGGGAGTCCTGCCCAGAGACTTTAAATGCTGGTAACTAACATAGTGATCCGCTCCAATCGTTTTTACGTTGTCCTTCAACGGTCATATGTCATTCCATCACAGTGCACATCACGCGGTTGGTTATCACAAAAGGGCATTTCAAGATTATTTCTATATTTTTATTTGTCTCCAAATGTGAGCCTGTTCCTGCCCAATCCACTGTTCCCTTTCACCCCTCATCCACTGCAATTAGTTTGGATGACCCTCTTTCCACTTGTCCTGTTCATTTCTTGAGATTGGTAATACCTTCCATTTCTCATGTTTTTGAACCATTTAGTTTCTCTGCCGGGGTCACTCCTAACTCTGCATGTTTTATTATTATCATACCATTAGTACATCGGGGTAAAACAGTCATCCCAGTTCGCTTATCCTTCGTTACCGTATTCTTGAGAAACTCCGCGAATGTCCGGTGCCGCTCTCTCTCATCTCTCCCTCGTTAGCGCGCTGGTGTGTATGGATTCTCTAAGAGACGCGAGTTGTTTCGTATTCCGTAGGCCTGCAAAAGCTATTTCCTTATTAATCTGTGGGTGCTGTCACTAAATTCCACTCATTATCCGTCAATACTTGTATGTTACGTGGTCGCCAGAAAATGTGGGAAGCATTTTGGTCCTCAAAAGCCCTCTGTCTACAGGCTCCTGCAGATTTATCACCTTTTAACGCCTTCACTAGCAGCCGCATTACTGACAAGTGATCTATAGCCAACAATACACAGGCAAGTGTTTCCTTTTCTAGTTGCTAAGGCATGGCCCCATAGACATCGACAGCAACTAAGTCGAACGGATCTTTGTACCTTAATCTTCTCATATTAGGTGGGAACACAGACCTGATGGTCTATTTTATTCAGTTGCAAGCTTGGGGCATGTTCGGTGGGGGTGCCACACATCTGTGAATTGATTAACTGACCTCATGGGGCCATAACATACCTTGACAACAAGATCTGTTAATTTTTTCTCGTCCTATATTGAGCTAAATTCCGTATGTGTAACCACAGTAATTGCATTACCATTCCTTGTTGAACCCAAAACAGCCCTGAGAAAAGCCCAAAATGTTCATGTCTCTAATCCTGTATTTACTAAGAATGGCTCCAGGTTCATTCGTAGATCCTTCCTATATCGGATTAATATTCCTTCAATGAATTTTATCAGTCTTCCTAATCCTTGATTATTTCTCAAATTTTCTCTTTAGTGTCCCTAAGATCATCTTCGAGAGATATCTTGTCAATCTTTTATTTCGCTGACTGTTATTAAGTTCATTTATCCTTATTTCACTGTGAGGTTAAAAAACATCAATGGGAAACTTGCCATATCACTTACGAGTCATCGGCATCGTTCCCATGTTCGATTATTCCTTCTCCGAAGTCCAAAATTGCATCTGATCCACCAAATAAACCAGTCATCTCCTAGCAGTAAAACAAGCTGGAATAGTTCATGCCGTGAAGCGACTGAACAATGGTACGACCACTATTTTCCCCGGCGACGCGGTGTTTTTGATTTGTTATGGCCACTGCTGTTTAGTAACACTCCACAATCCTGTGTGTACCACCACCTTGAAGTAATACCTCTTCCATCTTCAGAAATGTGTCCCAAAATTGGTTAAGGCCATCAACAAACTCCTTCCTGTATCAAACTGGGAACAGAATCCTGTATACCAGAAAATAGCGTCATTCGAACCTATTCTCCGATAGGAGACCTCCTGCCATGTCTCACATTTGCCTTTAGCTGTGTTGAGCTTAACCATGACTGGTGACCCTGGCGCTTTTCCTTGCATTAATAAGAGTATTATTTGCCTGTAATCTTGCTTTGGAAGTATGCTGGCTCACATAAGTTATTCTCCTGATGTATCTACCTTCCTTCGCGTATGCCGAAAGTAAAGTCTTCATTTTTCTTTATCTCGGTGATTGTCGTCCTAGTTTCCTCAATTATCTCGTTTCGATGCAACTAATTGTCTTATCTGCCTTTTGGATCGAATCAGTCGACCGATCATCAGCTAACTACTGGATTGAAGTGTGATCTCCTACGACCTTATGTGTACACTCTTTTAAGTTGTTACACTTCCTTGCCTTTGGTCCGATGTATTGCCTACTGTAGCAACATATACATGATTGCGAACCAAAATCTTTGTAATGTAATTTTATCAACTGGGCACACTAATAAGAACTCTGGGAACTGGCTGGTCCTTTCCTGGAGTTGTAAATTGCTTTAGTATTTTTAAAGGCTTTGGTCGCTTTTTCCAACCCATACTTTTCCATTATCTAAGTCAGGATGTCCAATAAAATTCCTAGCCTCCTGTGATTTTCTGTTTTATGTAAGAATACTCTTTATCAGTAATTCTCTTCAAAGACTCAACAACAATAGTGAGATCAGCATGCACCCGCCTGGTACCATATTTATATACCTTTCAAGCCTTTGGTACGTGCTTTCTGGTATCCGTGTATACAGATTGCGATTTCTCATTCAGGTTTCCTTTTGACATCGACCGCTTGACCAGTGTTCGCGAACACATATTCCTTTTCCGGGAATAAGATAAATGGATCTGGAAAACTATGTTCGATAAAAGTCATCCAGAACTTCGGAGCCAATTTCCTAATCCACTACTCATCACGTGTGTAAATACAGCGAATCGGCAGATGGTCCGTGTCACAAGATGAAGTCTCTGACCGGTGTAGAAAGGCCGAAATACTCTTTTAATTCCCGCCAACGCGTGAGTGGCTAGCAGTCTCCACTTTCTAGTTTAGTGGAAGCTGTTCCGTTCACAACATTGGAAGAGGTGAGCTTGTATTGCATTACTCTCTACCACTCATATAGCACTGTTTGCTTATTGGCAAACCCGCACCCATACCAAATCCAACTGGCATCCACGTAGTAGTCCAAACTTCCCTCCTACCTTCCGGAGAAATTGGAAATGCTAATCTCTACTGATTCTTTCATTCACGTTTTATTTCAGTTCTCTCGAAAGCGCTACGAATCCTTTCAGAATTGGTCCATTCAATTTGTCCCTTGTCCTCTTTGCCTCCCGTTAGTGCGCCGAGAGGTGCTCGCCACCTCCTGAACACATTTTTTTTATAAATTTCCGTTGATAAAGTTTAATCACATTGCCTAAACTATTCGTCTTAACTCTCCCACATTAGTAGGTCTCTCCAGCTTGTCCACTTGACTCCTATCAAATTCCGGGCAGTTTTTGATCCCTGTGCCTGCTGATTGGATGTTGTTCCTAGGATTTTAACTTCTTTCTGGACCCAGCTACAGTTTACTCACTTTTACCCTTGGGCGTTCGTTTCGTCAGAAGCGCTGTAGGGGACCGTTCAAGCTCAAAATCAACAAATGCTTCTTAAAATTACTCTGTGATATTAATATAAGACACAATCCCGACGTAACCTCCACTAAGCCATTTTCCCTCTGCTAAAAACCTGTTAGGCTAATCCGCTGCATCTTCCCTCTGAATGCGCTGGCAGGTCCGTGTCTTAGCCCAAAACCTCAGCTTTTAAATACACCGGGGCTAGTTCCCCGAACCCACCTGACGTGTTGACCCATCATGCTCGTAGAGCATCCTTGCTTTCTGTTCCTCTAACTGCATACTATCTGAGATAAATACCTTTTAGACTAGAGCTCCACTCCAGGCCTGGTAAGAGTCATTGTACCCCTCCCCTGACATCCATAGACGTTTTAGTAGGTTTTCATTTATGCTGGCCATTGGAACCTATCTCATGCCTTCGGTCTACTGGTTTTAAGCGTCGTATAGTCAATACAACACAGACAGTGTTCCGTAATCCTTTTTTCCTAACTGCCATCCAACCGGATGAACTCCATTCGGCATCGCCACAGGCTCTACGATGTCTTTAAACATAACTCCTATGCTTTACACTTGGTTTTCGATTTTCAAATCATTTCCTTCATATCGAACCTCCTTCGCCCCGGTAAATTGGGGTATAATCCATGCACACCTTATCGCTGTATGGGGTCATCGATGTCCCACTGATATCCGAATCTCCCTTACTAAATGCATTTTTCCATTTTGTAAAAACATCCGTGACGACTTCCTAACCGTTGTTCTTTAGTTAGTTCTTTCCATTAGAAATTTATTTCCTTCTGTAGTTTTTTCCCCTCGTCCAATAGTTCTCTTCAATTTGCTCCTTGTTCTCTAGTTTGACCCCGGTATCGTTCGGTGTTCACTGTGACACTAAAAATCTCACTAACCCTTGGTATGGCTTTCCAGGCTTGCCGTTCATCTACCTACTAATTACGCGTCATTCCTACGTCCATATTTTCATCCTCTCCCAAGTTCTATAATTTGTCTGCGTACATCAGTCTTTATTGACTCAGCTAATAGTTCCTTCTGTTTGTCTTCCCTAATTGGCAA